>MJUU01034953.1:159109-197957 GCA_002080025.1 Modiolus philippinarum
GCATCTACAGACTATATGCAACAATTATATAACAAAATTAAATCCCTAAATCCATAAATGTAGGAGGAGTTTGTGTCACATGCCACATGTGTAAAAATTGACATCATGGGGCCTCTTGTTTGCACCAAGACCAATATCGAAAATCCGAAAGCTTATTGCGCATCTGCACACTATATGCAACAATTCTACAACAAAATTAAATCCCTAAATCCAAAAATGTAGGAGGAGTTTGAGTCACAAGAAAAGTGTGACGGACGGACGGACGGACGGACAGACGGACGGACGGACGGACGGACAGACGGAGGGTACGAAAGGCAGATTTACTGATTATTTGTAGAAAAAAACACGAACAGCAACAATGTACTTATTCAAAACGATTACATACGGAAATCAAAACAGTCAATGTAAATTAACGGTCAGAGCAGTCTGGCTCGATTTAAATTTACCATAATCTCTTGAATAAAAAAGGTTATAAAACAATGAAAGGGGTGACCAATCGTGAACATTAAGTGAAAGCAAAGTTGGAAAGTACAATCACCAGTATTGCAGGTTCACCCTTTACACCAACCTATCTCGGCAGAGAAATAAATAATGCAAAATGCATTTTTCCAGAACTTGTGTTTCCTATTCTTTCCCCATCCGCATGTGAGTCCATCGTTTTTCCTTTCGGACTTATCTGCAGGAATACATGTTTAAAAGAAAATTAAAAAAAAAATAATTATTATATTCTTCAGAATACCAATTTACAAAGGTAAAAAGATTGAGAACATCGCCAAATGAATACAAAGTAACTACAGCTCTCCTAAATATTGCTCATCACAGATGATTTAAACCTGTGTATTTATCTGCCAAAGAAAAGAACGTCTTTTATTCTTGTAACTGAAATACAAACTAAGGACTAGATGCCTTCAATCTTATTTGCAATATTCTTCAGAACAAACATGTTACATCTGAGATACACCCATAAGTCAAAGGCAAAGCATTCGGTTTTATATCTTAAACCTATACAAACCTATTGCAACCAACATGATAAATTAAAAACGGGTATTGCAGGGTACCATGTCGATTATAAATCGGTTATGTCTTTTTTCCGATTTATGTAGGCTTCTGTCGATCAGATTATGAACGTGGACCTGACCATATAATGACAAATGCTAGATCTAATTATGAAAAAAAGATCCCAAACAACCACAACTCTCAATTGGAAACATAACTTTTAAACATCAGTAGAGGCCGTTAAGGAATATGCAACACAATGAGCTATGAGAAAGAGAGAGATAGTTGGGATACATTGGAACCCTTTCCATGGTGACTTTAAAATGAAGAAAAACATTAAAATCGTTGTTTAATTTTTTGAATATACAATGCACTTGTACAGAATTTGGCTCATATGCATTTACTCCATATCCTTTCATTGTTTTGTAACTTTTGACAATACAACTTCCTAACAAGCTCATTCAGAGGAAATTAATTTGCCACATATATAGAAGGAAGGTGTTAAGAACACCAATGAAAGCATTGTTCCATTAGCTTAAGCTTATCATGTATACAGAGCAACACAAGAAACGCACCATTTTTTTTAACATTATATAGCTCCCTAGATATTTTAACCATATCAGCCTTTTTGTGTATTTTTTATATTTCTAATTTCTTGAACAAGAAAGTCAATTTTTGTCAAAAAATATGTCATATTCAAGTCACATCAACGGTTTCCTATGAATGTGTGAGAAAACAAAAGTCAAAGAATTAATTTCCTCAGAATGAGCTTGTGTCAAAAGTTACAAAAACGGTATTTTTTTTAGCAAATCTTACAGGTAGGAGCACAAAAACTTCAAATTCATCCTTTTCAACATTTTTTTACATTTTCGGGTGAAAAGTGATTTTGAGAAAATAAAATTCAAAATTCCAAAAAGTTTCATTGTTTGCAGAATTTTGACTGTGATAAGAGAAATCATGTGTAAAAATTTCAAGTTGTTCCAGCAAGTATTTGAAGAGATATTTGCAATTGAACTTTAAGGTACATAGAAATACATACTAGTGTTGCAGTTCTTTCGTTGTTGAGTATATTTATAGGGATTTTGTCACATGTAAATTTACTCCATATCCCTGTATTTGTTCATAAACGGTTAATCATATGGTAGTAAGTTTGCCAACTCTGTTTTAATTGCATTGTGTATTTCGTATTAAAGATACATTAAAAAATTCCTCAGAACTGAATTCTTGTGGTTTTTGCATGGTATTCAGCTGTTAAAAGTAGTTCACATTTTTCTTTCAATAATTTTTAAATTTACAGATTTTATTAACTAAAACTTAGTTGCTGCAAATTTTGTTTTTACAAATTGCTATATTTTACCACTTTTATATAGTAGTAATAAAAATATGAAGTTTATTAAAAAACAAATAACTATTATGGTCTTAACGAAAAGTAAAACAATCAGCTGAGGACAGGGCTTTGTGTGAGTGAGATATTCATTGGCCTAAAAAACAAAATATTTTCCTTATCTGAGATGTTGCCTTTGTCATGGTAAAACCTTTTTCGGGGGGAAACATGTGCATAACCTTGGACTATTAGTCTACATGCACAGTTTGGAAAACACCTCACATCAACATTGCGAAGGGCAACCCTAATTTTAAACATGCATCGAAAGTATTATCTTCTAGAAGAATACATATGCTATAGATGAAAAAGAAGTTATGCAAAAAAGTAATTAACAATTTCTTCGATTTCCTTATTTCGTATGGCTATATTTTTTTTATAAATTACATTTACTTTTGTAGAGACAAAACAAATATGTACTTATTTTACATCTTTCACGAGGGAGATACTAGCATTGTAATAACTTTGAGAGTTGAGTCGGGAGGATTATGGCTGCTTTTACAACAAAGACATTGCAGAAAGCGGCCATTCGTAACCTTTAATGGCCACAAACGGATATGGTATCATTGAATCTATTTTCAACAATTACTGTTGATGTATGGAGACATCATAATTTTGAACTATTTATGGACGCGGTTAAGGAATATGCAAACAGAGAGAGCTGGCAAATATTGAAACACTTTCCGACCGGATCAGTCCATAACGTCATTGATTTAAGCTTAAATGGTGCGACTGTAGACCACCACAAACCCAAACTCAAAATGCATATATGAAGATCCCGATGTAAAGAAGTTATAATTTCTCCATGTCAATTAATTTATTGTACCAGATGACAAGGCTCATAGCAAAATCACATCTCTCTGAAAAGGGCACTACGATTACCTCTTAGTGAAAGAGATAGTTATTGATAATTCACTGGAATCCATACACAATACCAAACGAAATGTGGGTAATAGCAAAATTACCGAACAGAGTTATCAAAAGCCGAAGTCCATGAGAAAAAAGGCAAATCAGGTAGAAACCACCGGAAAAGTTGTCGACCGCAATGGTCCAGACTTGGTACAGGCATTTCAAAAGAAATGGTGGGTTAAACTGGTTTTATGGCATGCCAAACCTCCCCTTCCATCGCGGTAGTGTCCGGCAGCAACAGAAGACATCTTCATCAATTACAATAAATTGACAGTAACTTCGGTATTTTGTTTTTTAACAAAAAATATTGTCTTTCTTTTTTATCAATATCAAAGAGGAAACAATAAAATGCCGTTTATATAATGGTTATCTAAAATACATAAATTCCTTGCAAACAGAGATACTTGCTATGTCTACTAAATGCACAACAAAACCCCTTTCAAAGCTCCATAACTTTCTGCAGTCAAAGGTGGCGTAGATATTTTTTTCATAGAATTGAGAACAAGTGGGATAAATCAGTTGTAGATTCTCAAAATTGTAAGATTTGTAAGAATATCTTTCTTCAATGGGGCAGCAATAAATATAAAAACACTTTTTTACTGTATTTCACATAAAGTATGAAAGAAAGTGGCGTTTATTATTGAAATTACATATTTATTAACATGTTCAAAATGCCATTCGCTTTCCACTTCTCTGGATTTTAATCTAAATGAGTAAAGTTATTTTGAAAGCCTCGTTTACGTGAAGTGTAAATTGTGCACAAACGAAAAACGGGAAACAAAACTGAGATAACAGATTGCTATAGATGATAAGTGAATAAAAACATTATGATAAAAAATGAAAGGAAATAGAGTAAATGCACATCTTAGTGACATATTTGGCAGCAGCTAAGCCTTAACATTCACAAATGGTAATTTCAAGTGAAGGGTCAAACCAGAGAGTATACACACATGAAATCACCCTCGTCTAATATTTAAATGATATACCCATTGTAAATACAATGGTCATCTAATCTTCATAAAATAAAAGATGCTAGATCCTTCAATCTCACTTGTAGATATGTTGATGAAGTTCTTTCCATCAATAACGCACAATTTGCTAAATGAATCCCATTAATATATCCACCAGAAATAGAGATTAGGGAAACGACAGAAACCACTACATCTACATCTTTTCTGGACCTTCAACTCGAATTTGTCGTAAATTGTCATCTCTGTACTAGAAGTTACGACAAAAGGGGCGATTTTAGTTTCAAAATTATCAATTTCCCTAACATTGACAGTAAAATTAAAGCTTTTCCTGCTTACGGAGTGCATTATTCGCCGTAGAGTACAAATTATACAGACTTTCTCATTAGGCATGGTTGTCATCGTGACCGCCTTATTTATCAACGCTTCAAACAATTCCGCCTGGTAAAATCATTAAAAAGTACCTTGAGGAAAAATAAGAAATTTCGGTCCGAACTCTGATTCGCGATTCTTTTTTTTAACTTAGTACTGGGATGATCATTTCTTTTAATGTCAATGTCCTTTCAATACCAATTGCTGTTAATTTGCCAACCGGACGCTACCGCAATGTAAGGGGAAGTTTGGTGCTCTATAAAACCGGTTTAACCTACCATTTCTTTTGAAATGCCTATTTCAAGTCATTATCATTGCGGTCGACAATTGTTCCGCTGGCTTCAACCTGATTTGTCCTTTTGTCTCATGGACTTCGGCTCTTGACAACTCTGTTCGGGGATTTTGTTATTACCCTCAGTTTCCCAGTGGAACATCTTCAGAGTGGGAAGTAGAATGGAGTTTGTCGTGCATCTCGTCGAAGTAAAATGGAGGAAAGAGTCATACATTTCTTCAGACTACAGTGAAAAGGGTCTTGAATCTAATAGAATAAATGAAATACCAAATGTGGAAAAAAAATAAAATTCGATCTTGAATGATATTATATGCACCGATCATATAAAAAAATGTGAAAAAATGGGCACATTTATGAAATAGAAACACATATGACACCACTTGAAGGATATACATGTAACCCATGAGAGTGAGAACGGTGATTAACAATGGGGTCCTTGTATGATAATAACTATTCTCTTACGATGTGGCAGCAATATCTATTTCTTTCACGATTCGATAATTTTCGTATCACTTAGTGATAACTTTTATGCTATCATTTCATTGGCCTTTCATATGATTAGATAACTTTTCAGTCGCATTTTCATTGGTTGATCTAGAGGTCACGCATCATGTCAAAACCACGTCATGGAAATTCTTTTGTTATTTTTAATTCCGTGCTGATAAAAAATTCATTATGTCGGCTGCATTATTTTTTTAATTTTATTGGAAAGAAGAAGATATGAAAAAAATGAGCTTCGTGTGTACACACATATTAATTCATTTTCCCAAAACAGTTGAATATGTTTGGCCACATGAAATATATTATTTTATTGTCCTTTCTGTGTTGATGTAATGGTCGAGGTAAGGATGTAATGTGTATTGAGTTCTTCGACGCATGGAAATTGACATCGGAATCAGTTACCACCGGTACAGAGAAATTTACACCTACATTTAATTACAAATAATTCGTAACATTTTCACTCAAGTGACAAGAAGAAATTAATTTTATTATAGATGTTTAAAACTGTAATTACAATTCAACTGAGCTTTCTGAAAAGATCCACGGTTTGTCACCAGCGTGGAACCATGTACTTGTTATTAGTTGTTGTGTACATGTGCTTATAATGCAACATTTTATTGTGAAACTTTACATTCCTTGTAAGAATACGTCAAAAAACATAATAAATATTCAACATATTCATAAACACAACAAACTAAATTCTTCCAACTTAACATAATTGGGAGAACACAACAGAACAGTTTAAAAATGAAATTTATCATTAAGAGAACAAGGCTTCACAACTTGTAAGAATACGTCTAAAGTACATAATCAATATTCAACATATTCATAAACACAGCAAACTAAATTTTCCCAACTTAACATAGATGGGAGAACACAACAGATCAGTTTAAAAATGAAATTTATCATAAGAGAAAAAGGTTTCACAACTCGAGAGGCTTGTATATCGCTATTTAATTACTAATAATGATTAACTCGCTGAAGCTCGTTAATTATTATTGTGTAATTAAATAGCTCGAGTTGATAACAAGCGATATACAAGCCTCACTCTATAAATAAATAAGTTTACACTATGACTGCCTTAGTTCCTACTGTCGTTTTATTTTGTGCAATGTGGCTATCACACGTCCTTCTTTTGTCTTTGTTTTCTCTGTTCCCGTTTTTGTCATGTCCTTGGACTTCGATTGTTGTGATCATCACTTTTATTGTACTCTACTGTCGTTGTTTATTCATAGTTCATACTTATTTGAAACCTTGAGTGGATTACATCAACAAACGAATATTGAAGCAGCATGGTAGAAGTAAATGGGTCTTTGAAATATAAAACATTTTTTTAAATATTTAATTTTTGTGTCGAGTTGATTTATTTTTTAAAATTGGCAAATTTTAGGTTATGACGAAACTGATTAAACGTGCCAAATGTCATTTATTGACATGCATATGTTGTCATCAATGTTTTTTATATCCCCAAGATCTATATCGTCTAGAGCTTTAAAGAGTCAAAACATTTATACCAGATTGCTCATTTCTAAAAGTTCGATTAAGTTTATTGTGCTCTTTAAAACATTTTTCGTTATAAAATATGATGTGTAAATTTCTGAAGTTTTAAACTTATGAAAGAACTCGACAGATTGTATTTTTTTCAAATAATGTAATAACTTAGCACCCTTAATTGAATCCATGACTACAAAAAAAAAACAAAAAGAAGTTTGAAAGATATATAAAAATCCAAGCAAAAGTGCGGTTGGATACTTTGTATGGTTCTCTTCTGTTATTTTTTTTTTCTCAAGATTATTTTGACTATGTCAAACTATATATGTTTTAAGTTTATTTTGACTATATCAAACTATATAGTTGGCTGTTAATGTGTAGATTATTTAATTGAGAACGTATGTGATATTGAGTATATTTACATACTTATTACCATAAATAGACAACAGCATTGCTCAATTATTTCTGTTATGTAATATTTAACTAAATGAGATGGCGTATATAAACATGAGACCATAACACATATGTTAACTCCAACTGAAATAATTTTAATGAGCTGTTTGGCAATTTCGGAAATTTAAAACTCCTCATTACCAGCACTAGAACCCAAACGAAGGAAATTCACAATTTCAAAAAATGTTTAAAATGCATAAAACCAAACGAACTCCGAATAAACAGCAATATCAAATATAGCTAAGACCAAAACTACGATGGTTGGAGTTAAACCTTAGGTTTTAGAATTTACATAACTTTAGATAATAATTGTAAACAAAGTGTACATGTGAGATATAATCTCATGCATAAGTAAACCATATCTAAGAAAAATAAAGAGCATACATCTCTAACACGGGGAATTTGTTTTACCAACTCCACACTGCATTAAAAGACAAAACTCCTGTATCAAGTATTTTACGAAAGGATATGCAGTAAATGACCATGAGACGATAACACATATATTAACTCCAACTGCAATAATTTTAATGAGCTGTATGGCTTTTTCGGAAATTAATTCCTCATCAGCAACACTAGAACTCAAACAAAGGAATTTCACAATTTCAATTTCAACTCTTATTTATGTCACATGTTGGAAGTAACATGATTAAAATAAATTGTAAAATTACTGAAAATATTGCTTAAATTTGCTAAAAGAATTGATTTTGAATTTATTTAGTTAAAACAAAATGAAAATCATAATGCCTTAAACATTTTGTTCATTTTGTTTCTTAATCTTTACAAAAAATGATAAAAGGAAAGTTTACAAGGAGAGGGAGATACTCCTTTTTTTCATCAATTACTTTTAATATCGTTTATCGGCAATATATACATTTTCTCTTTGACCTTACTGACTGATATTGTCAGTATCTCCGTACTGACCTGATACAAGAAAATATCAGGCAATGACGTCATGAAATTGACATCATGACTCTTACAACGTTGCCGATAAAAACAATAATGGTAGTTTTGAAGGTCTCGACAGAAAATATCACTAGTATCACAGCTCGTCCTACCGGACTCGCCGCGATGCGGTGATATTTTCTGTCTCGACCTTCAAAACTACCATTATTCTATATTTACCAGCGGTTAAAGACATGAATTTCTTGTAACCTGAAAAAAAGAACTGAATGATCCTTATAGTTAGAAAAGAGAATCTCACACCGATAATATAAAACTTGTAGTATCTTAAAAGAAACCTCTCTTTTATTTTAAATATGTCTACCCTGGCTGTTGTTACGAAGGACGAGTGTGTATATTTCTTAAATTTATCGATTCATGCAACAAATTTCTTTTATTCGTAAAAATTTAGATTTCAATTGATTAAATAAGGCAAACACGCCAAACGATTTGCAGTAAAAATAGGCCGTGTTTCAAAATTTATATACTACGGTCTCCTTCTATGCACATTTTGAATAGAGAATTTATTCTTACTGAAACGATCAGATACACAGGTACAAGAGATTCTTTTCTCAAATTTGAGACAAGCCAATACCTATTTTAGCCTTTCAATATATTATTTCCTCTAATTTCTGCACTTTTTTCAAGCTTCCTGTCTGTAATCATAAACATGTTTCTAATCTCTAGTGAGAGGTCTGTTCTCTATCAGTGATTGGTAGAAATTTGATTTTGACGTCAAATGTGGTTTACCGTCTTACAATTTTATCATTGTCCCCGCATGAAAAAGGGCACCAATACTTGATGACATCACGCTCAAGGACACTTCGGAAAAAAAAGGGGGGGTCATGTGTCTGTCAACTATCGACAAATTATATACGAGAAAAACATTTCACAACTGTAAGTCGTGACATAATACATTTCTACATAATCCAAATGACAAGCTTTACATTTTAAGAATTAAAAAAAATAACTACCTGGAGCTAAGATATATATATATGGATAAGAAGAGAGAGAAAAATTACCAAACAATATTGTCAAGAGACAAAGCAAGTACAAAACCTATGGAGTATTGTCAGTCGCAATGGTCCTGGCTTGGTACAGGTATTTTCAAAAGAAATGGTGGGTGAAATGGGTTTAATGGCGAGTCAAAACTCCTCCGCTCATTGCGGTAGCGTCCGGTAGTAATTTATATTGAAATGTCTTAGACAGTGAAAAGAAATGTTCATTACGTTACTAAGTAGGAAATGAATCGGACCAAAACTTCAAATTTTTCAACATGGGATCTAACTATTAAACAACTTTTTTAATGATAGTACTATGAGACGGACTTTTTTGCAGCCTTGAAAAAAACCGATAGAGTAATGTTAAACATGTACATAGCCTTCAACAATGAGCTTTACTGTTGTATGTCCGGCAGGGTACGTCACAAAAGTGACTACGGAGTGAACTTCAAAAACACAATTTAATGAAATTTGGTCTTTTGACATTTTCCATACTATATGAATTGTGGAAATATGGAATCGGTGAATCTAGCACTCATTTATGGCATCAATGCGACATCACCTTTCGGTACAATAAAACACTTGTTTACTGGCTATTCAAACAATAGCAATTTTTCTGCTTCCCTCGACATCAACCATATTCTTCTGCATCCCGTCACAGAATAACTGTGTTTCACATAAGCCATAACTTCACTATTGTCCTCATAGCCAGTAAATAACTGATCATTACTACACTCCTCCAATAGATGTTTTCCTAAATAAAACACCTATATATTTATAGACATTTCTTCAAAGCGAACTATTAGTTGATCATTAGTATCGAATAATATTGACCGGTCAATAGTTCCGTCAACTACTAACTGGTGACGTCGGATTGACATCCTTATTCACTGGCTATTCGAACAATGGTAAGGTATGGTTCCCATTGGCAACACCTCAGTATTTCCCGTCGCTGTGCATCGGAAAATTAGAAATTTTATTCAAGATTTTATTAAATAAACTCAAATGGTGTACTTGTACATGAGATAATATATCATATGTACACTTTGTTAAATCACTATTATCTAAATTTATGTAAATTCCAAAACCGAAGGATTAACTCCCTCCATCGTAGTTTTGTCCTTAGCTATATTTGATATTACTGATTATTCGGATTTCGTTTGGTTTTATGCATTTTAAACATTGTTTTGAAATTATGGATTTCCTTTGTTTAGGTTCTAGTGCTGCTGACGAGAATTAAATTTCCGAAATGGCCTTACACCTCATTAAAATTATTGCAGTTGGAGTTAACCTTTGTGTTATGGTCTCATGTTCATTTACTACATATCCTTTCGTAAAATATATCACAGACGCACTGAATGCATAAAATGAGATAACGTAATATAAATCATAAAAATGACAAACAATCATATGTCAGGGAACTATAAATTTGTGCCATTGTTTTCATGTAGATTTCTTAGGTTTCTTTTTTAAAAATATCTCTACATAACAATATAAAAATTAATGATTTAAAAATTTCGAATAAACTTGTTAACTCCGGCACGATGGCCACTCCCCATTTTTATTTTAACTTTTTCCCCCTTTCAGGAGCTAATTTATCCTCGGACTTCTGTAAAGTTGTGTTATTAATACTATTTTACATCAAATATTTACAAAGACCCGTGTTATCGGTCGAGAACTATCACATCATCTACATACTGGGAAAAATATGCGAAAAATCATTATGGACATTTTGAAATAAATTGATATAAAGCAAACATGAGCCTTTATAAAACACATAGATGAGTGGTCATTTTACAATCATAAATTTTAGTGCATTTGTTACACAATTTTGAGCAATATGATTTAAGATTTTGATAACTTTTTTGAACTCAGAAAGACGTGCAAAATTGAAACCATGCATTTTGGTAAATTTTAGCAGAGACATATAATAATTCGTCATGTTGCCAATCTCTGTAATTATATGTCTCTGATTTCAGTCCAAATAAAATTAACAAAGAAAGGATATGGAAAAGTTTACTTATCCATGTTTAGGATTGTAAATATTATAAAAACAGATCTGAATTAATGTTTTTCAGCTTGTTTAGATCTACCAGCAACCATATTTTTTTAAATTTTCTCCAATATCGAATTTAAAAAATTTAGCGAAATTGCTAAAATAGTTTTTATTCATTTTTTTTCCTTTTTCAGGAGCTAATTTGGTTATGGACTTCTGTAAAGTTGTGTTGTAAAGGCTTGATATCATAGTCAACGGAAATTATGTCCTTAGCTATCTACATTTGTCAGGACAGTACCCGTGTGTATCATCTTCGTGTTTTATGTACTTCATTGTATGGGTACTCGTCTTGATAAGTTGGATTTTTTTCTAGTTTGATTTTTACTGTCTTTTTGTGTATTTATTTTCAACAATTCACCACACATAGGGGGATGGTTTGGATCCAAGAAAACGAGATTAACCTCGCCGCAATTTTTGCGCCTGTCCCAAGTCAGGAATAAGTTGGTCATTGGCTTTTCCCTGTCTTCTTATAAAATTTTAGTTTCTTGACATTCGGGTTATTGGGTGTGGTTTGTTTCCATTGATTTCTTCCTTTTTTTACCTTTTTTGGGCAATTTAGGGATTGCTGTATGGTGTGGGGTTCCTCACTGTGTTGAAAACCGTACGGTGACCCCTAGATGCTTTGTTTTGGGTCGTTTTAACCTGGAGTTGTTTACAAAAAATCGAATTGCAAAGATTTGAGATTCAAAATGGTACTAATAATATTACCAAACAGAGCTGTCAAGAGCTGAAGTCCATGAGACAAAAAGACAAATAAAGTTCAGAGCACTGGGAAAATTGTCGACCGCAATGGTACTGACTTGGCACAGGCATTTAATAGTGGTTTAAACCGGTTTTATCACGCGGCAAACCTCCTCTCCTAAAATTGATGACTTCTAGTCTCCGATACAATATATTGTGGGAATTCTACTTAAAATATATATATATTTGGAAAACACTTCAATCAAAGGTATCTTCAACAATAGGGATGTATTGAATAACAAAATACCGAGGCGCATGTCGACAACGTATGTCTCTTAGGTGCAATAGGAATTCCTTAAACCGAAATATGTGTAAAAGCTGATAGAGAAAAAATTACCAAAAGATCTAAAAAGGAAAGCCAAAATCAGCTAAGGGCAGAGCTATGCATGGGGCACTGGCTACTGGTTTGGTAAATACCCTTCGGGAACAAACAGTCCACCAGCAGTGGCATCGGTCCAGTGGTGATAAATAACAAAATACCGATGTAACTATGAATTTAGTTTCTGCATATGTGCATTTCGACAACCTATGTCTCTTCAGTGCAGATAAAAACAAAACATTTGGAAATCCGCAAACCGAAATATTTGTAAAAGGGGATAGAGAAGTTTAAATCACCGATTATAATATTTTAGAGTCGCTTTGGTGGTACATAAGTATTGACAATTTAAATGTGAATGGGTCGGTCATTTTTAGTTCAATTCCTGCTCTAAATTCTTTAAAAAGTATTATTTTGCTCTTTTTGTTTTATTTTTGATAAAAGAACACTGAATGGTCGGACTATGGATTTAAATTTGATATGGTTTGAAATATGGATCTGATAGTTTTACATCAAACACTTATTCAATATTCTTTGTTTGAATAACCAAAGAAATGTACAGTTAAGTAAACCACTAGACAAGTCTGTTGTAAATATTGTTATGTATAAAGATTATAAAACTACGTGTACAACGATCTGATTAATAAGGATCCTGTTTATAAACGCAATATCTTGACATAAAGGTACAGCTTTGTATTTATAATTCGTATTTAAGCCCATACATTATTGTTTTCTTTTTTTTTTTAAATTGATATAATTCCAAGATGATGGTTTGTCCCTAACATCGCGTTTTCTTTTGTAAAAACCGCAATCCATTCATTTCTAAAAACATCCGTACTTCGTTTCAAATAACCTCAAATGTTGGTGGAACGGATTGAGTACTATAATCATTTCTTGAGTATTTTGTAAAATATTTATTCGTTTTGATATGAGGTTGATTCAACATGATCTTCATCTTTGGTTGATTCACATTACTGAATCCTATGTTACTTTTTTAAGCTGTCAAATTATTTCTTTAAATTGTGTTTGAGCATCAACTACCCCAGACCTTCCAAAGAAAAGGAAATAAATAGAATGGAACCAAAAAAGCAGTGGATTTTTTTCTATGGTACAAACCAAAGCCTATATAGACATTGCATTCTCCCTTTTGAAAACCCGATTCCCGGTTCTTCCGCAAGCAATCTTATTGTACGCATAAACTGAAAACAATATTTTCGATACCTATATAATCGCTATTACTATTTCATTATTTGTGGAAGTAAATTTCTTTATATCTGAAATAGGTTTTTGAGATACAGTGCACCATCGTCATATCGCCACCTATGGGACCAGCGATAAGTTTGGCGATAAGTCAGGGTGGTGATATTTCAAGGGAGTAAATCACAAATGAACTATGCAACTGTTTGAAATATAGACCTTGAAAATGGGTGCCGATAATTGGGGGACCGCCATTAAAGAGGGTGGTATAACGAGGGAGTACTGTATTTATTAATATTTTTGTGATATTATTTTTATCCAACTTTGAAGTGAACAAGTGACAGTTGCTGCCGGTTTTTATGAAACAAATAATGTACAGCAATAAAGACTTAATTTACATATAACACACAGTACCTAAGTCATTTCCTCTTAAAGCATTATGAGCTGTATTTCTTCATATTTTTTTTTCTTTTTTTGAAGATCTAAAAACACATTGTGGCGTATACATTTGTCTAGAAAATGATATCAGATACCCTTTAATGCATAAAAACACCAAGAATACTTAATTTTGATTATTAAACTAATCTTAAATACGATTTTGAACAATCATGGCAGGTAATTAATGTTCGACACCAGAACCGGATCTGACCGCGATACTATATATATAGTCAACATAAACAAACGTACCACCAATCAGCAAACTTCGGCTGTGTGCTATGTGTCTGCACTTGACAGTTTGTGATGCGGTTGTCGGTTTACACACAACTTTTCGGACTATTTTGCTCCGAGTTGCGTAGTTTTAAAAATAAATCCGGGAAAATGCGAAAAAAAAATTACTCCCGATTACAACTCTTTTCATTTTCCGACTCCGACTTTGGTTAACAGTTTACCATATGCCCGACTGGGTTCTGATTTCAAAGGAGCCAGTCTATTATGAGTGCTTACGTAATAAAGTCGAGGTAAAATCGGTTGAATTTGTGACCACTGCAATGTACACGTGGAGTTTTTTTTTTAATTTCAAACAACTAAAGCGCTTCCGTGTTTAAAAATAATAATAACATACTTGAAAGAATAATATGGGTTGCATTTTATTATTTAGGCAATGTGAACAATAAACACTTAGCCTACACGTGATTTTGTCGGGTCATGACATATTGTAAGTATAAACAATTCCGTAACGCTTGTATCGGGAACATTTGACCTGAGGTCGCATCCATACGAATCATCTCGAGAATACATTGTTTGCTGGCCAGCAATGCATGCGTTCATGTTACATTTTCCTTAATTTTAAAGCTGTTTATATGTTTTCCGAGGTATTGGACTTGAAACTGCCCAATTTTCTGCATGCTATAACTTGAAATGATGAATTCTTCTGGAACCAAAAATTCTTAAAAATACAGCTCATATTGCTTTCAAGCTTCAGTATTGGGTTTTACGTGTAATCTCCAAACAGGTTTCAGTATTGGGTTTCACGTGTAATCTCCAAACAGGTTTCAGTATTGGGTTTCACGTGTAATCTCCAAAATTACAAATAAAGGGTTAACAGTAAACACCTACAATGACCGAAAACTACAATCACATGCCAGAATTCATAAGCGAACTGCATTAGTACAACACTAACGAATACAAGAGACAAACATAAATAACGATAGGAACTCGGGATAGTCGGACTTGGTACCGGCACTAGCAAAGACCAGTGGCATGGTTAAACCGGTTTGTGGGTACCCAACCTCCCCATTCTCTATCCCGTTTCCCTGTAGTATAATAAACATTCCAATAAAACCCAATAAATGTTGACTAATAACACTATAACCACAAATCATATGAAAAAAATGTAATTTTGAAAGATAGGTCAAAAAGTGTTCGCGGCTTACCTGCTACCTAGCTAAAGGAACCTAGTCTGTTGGTAAAATACTATCGCAGTAAAGAAGAAAAATCAAACTCAAAACTTCCCACAGGGTTTGGTAAAGAGTCGTTATGTATTTCAGTAGACATCGGCAGTATCAGTGAGAGGCCAGTATAAATGTGAAATCTTCAGGTCACTGGATTCCAAAGCCAGTTTAACAGATTTGTTAATATTCTGTCGATATCCACTCTTTCGTTAAAAATGCAAGTTACGTTCCACTTTTTCTTGATTTTTGTAAGTTTTTGACATTTTTAACAACATGTCCATAAAATCGAGGACGAGAAATACCATTTGTAAATAGCTCTTTGCGAGTCACGTCATATTTATATATCAAATGTTTATATCTTCTGTAAAACTTCTTAAAAGTATTAAATAATCTATGAAACCTCTAACCTTATTATAAAAATCGAAATGAGACGAAAATTGCTCTTATTAAAATCGTCAAGAGTAGAAACTATGCGAGAGAATCGCACAAGTTGAGATATGAACGTCGCCGTCGAGGGGAAATTAGTAATATTGAAATCCAAATCATTTTAGTTTTTTATTTTTCCAGAGTCAATGGTGATACTAAGATCCAGAAATGGGCAGTATTTAGAATCTTTGTTTGCTTTACTAACTTTCAGTTCATGTGGGTAAATGATGTCGATATAATCTAAAACCTGGAGATTGTCAATAGCAAGGATATCATTAATGTACCTGCTATTATCATCGAAAAATTAAATAAGCTTATCACTATTTGGTACACTTCCATTTTGTAGGTTTTTTCTTGAATTCCCGTTCGTAACAGAACAGAAAAAGATCTATTGTTAGTAATATTGGAGAAGAACCCTTGCTTTTTGTTACAGCAAACGAACTGAAGACCCAAAAATTTGAAAGACCTCTTAAAAGTTGTCTCAGTTGGGATTTAATAAAATTATGCGGAAGGGTTGTATATAGAAAAGAAAATCATTAATGTCAATAGATGAAACTGGCCTTTTTATAGATTGTAATTTATCTAAAACTTCAATAGAATTTTTCCAAACAGGTTTCACGTGTAATCTCCAAACAGGCTTCAGTATTGCGCTTTACTTGTAATCTCTAAACAGGCTTCAGTAATCTCCAAACAGGCTTTCGTGTAATCTCTAAACAATACCCAGAGCAGTGCAGTTGCTCGTTTCTACAAGTACAAGTAATGAAATACTTCTTCAAAAAAGAACAATGATATTTCAAAATATGTCACGTTTTAATAAAATACTGAATGACATTTGACTTCGTTGGGTATCAATAATTTTACTTTAAATATTTTTTTCCGCAAAGAGTGGTAAATTTTCAGTCTTGTTTGTACTGAGGTTAAGAAACTATAACGGTCAGCTGATGATATTTGCTTGATTGGTAATCAATGATGACTTGTATAGCTATTTGTGCGGAAAGGATTCTAAAAATCAATTCCGTTTTCCATTTAAATATATATTGCTTAAAAAAACAGTGGTCGGCCAAGCGTTCTCAATCTATTGCTCTCATATTTATAAGTATAAATACGTTTCAAAAGAAAATAACTTAATTTTAAAGTGTCTTGATCAGATTTTTAGACCAGATCCATAGACCATGACTCGAGTTTTATCAATCCTCTTATTATCTGTTTAAAAAATACAAGACCAAACACGAAGTTTTCAAACTTGAATTTGTAAGGAAAGTTTAGCCCTTTATATGTTTTTTCCTTCAGTATGGTGACAGATATATATCCATTGGATAATACCTGAAGTGTATCGAAGGATATGGCTAGTTTTCGACTTGGCAAAAGCAAAAAAGCAAAAATGGCGGTAAGTCTATTTTAATTATTAAAGATATTATTAATGCAGTGAAAACTTGTAATGTTGTATAACTCAGGAACATTTAAAGGATTCCATCCGTATCTTTTTATAACTGCCACTGTCTAGTATATTAACATGCATGGCTCAGGTATTTTGAAAACCTGTATAGAAGTAAAATAAAAGAATAAAAGTCAATTTGTTTAATTTCCCTGAAAGGTACACGTGTTGCCATTATAAGCATCGATCTGACATCAATAATTAAATCGATGTCTTCTGTTCGAATAACATGTGAAAAAGAGAATTTTTTTTCTTCTCTGAAAAATATTTCTTGTAATCTCTCACAAACTTTTATTGGGTGATACAAACAACCGAAATATGGTATTAGGAAATAAGATGGAAGTTTAATTGCTACCGATAGAAAATAAACAAAAGGAGAAAATTTCTTCTGTTCTCATCTGTTCACATACAATGTTATGCTGTTTAACAATGGATATTCTATAACTGGCGATATTATGACTTGAAGTGCGAACTGTTGCCTTTTCAATTTCAGCTGCTTTAATGTTAAAAAAGTTTGGCATATTAAATATCTTTCGTAAGATTTCAGTTCTATGAGAATATAATTTTCCTTTTGTATATCATTTAAGCTTCATCATAGTATGTTGGTAGGGATCACTTCTAAAAATATGTAACGAAATAACGTCGCACCTTCGTGTGAAATAAAAGCAACCATTTGAACCAATTGTAAGGATTCTATGCAGTTCCCTATACTTTGTAAAAATGTCTATGATTTATAATCTCATTCGACACTGTCTTATCAATTGCAAACATCATTTACTCGAATGATTCTGTGCCCTCTAGCGAGCGTAATATAACGACTGTACTATTTTATGATGTACAATGATAGAACAACACTGTTATTCTACATTCAGTTTCGTGTGTTTGAAAAATATTATTGCAGAATACAATTATTGCCTTCATATAAGATAAACATCAAAGGTTTTCAGGCAAAGTGAAGAAGCCATAGGAAAATACAATTTCACATGGGTTGACAACTTTTGATGCATACCTGCCAAGTGTCATTAATTATGATTTTTTTCCTCGTGAGACAATCAAGGATAACATTTTTAGATAGCAAATAATTTTCCTTTCTTAACAAAACAATTATTTGGTTCTTGCATAGAGATTGTAATGTCATGAAGGTATTAAAACAAATAGAAATGGATTTCAAGCCATTTATGGGGGGTTATATGTTTGCTTGGAGTTACAAAACTCAAGATGGCATTTTCAAAAAATGGCAGGCATGTTGATGATCACCTTATATACAGACAGTAATTGTTTTATTGTAACATGATAAATAAATGGTGGTAACTTAAGTACGTATGTAAATCAGGCTTGCATAATATTCCATATTTTCGAAAATCCTACTTAATATCAATTAGCTGAAACATTGCTATAAATAGACTTTGTCGATCATGACTTTGTGAAAGAAAGAACGATTTGTAAAAAAAAAATAGAACAGTACCTACGTCATACTCAGGAGCACAACTTTTCAAGTCACTATTTGAAGTACCCAAAACTTAGCAAAATATATGGCCATTTAGAGGTGGATTATTTTCAAATGTTGGGTCGTTCTTTATTTTCATACCCCAAATGAATTTATTGAACTAAATGAAAAGTATGGTTTGTATGCCCTTATTGCTCATTAAGAGTAAAAAATTTTTTGTCACTTCTCATCTAAGCCCTCAGCAATAAAACGAATATAGACTGGTCGACTTGAAGCCAGAAATATGTTACCAAGGTGAAATAAGTTTTAAGGACTAAAACTTCTAAACCAAACACATTAGTTAATGCATAACTATTAAAATCAAACATTTGAATACTGAAAGTTAATCACTTGGAATAAATAAGCAAACTCCTATATTACTCAGTCCACTAATTGTTTTTTTTTTCTTCAGAATCATATTTTCGTCCTTTGCAGCTCACCATACCAATATATCAATATATTATCATTCATATAATTTAGAGCTGTGTGCAATACTATTATCTACCTTATGTATCGATTTTATCTGTTGTAACCTTATACTTCTATATATCTATTACCTACCCACCACACAGTTCACTGTGTACTATGTTTCAACTCTAGATTTCCTACGAGGAGGAATGACCAGGTTACCGACGAGGTTACCGAAAGCTATATTTTTATATAGTCTAGGTGGCCGAGTGGTTAAGAGCGGGACATAGTATAGGTGGTGTTGCTATAGATGACAATAAAGCATGGGGTTCAAATCCAGCTGTAGACCTTGCTGGATTTTCCTATGCTAACAGATATAAAAAGACGATTTTCATAACTTTTGCCATTCGGAATCATATTTTCTACCTCTGCAGTTCATCTTACCAACATATTATCATTCATTTTTTAAAAATTAATTCACTGATCAAAAATAAACTCAAACAAGCAACGATAGGAAATTTTATAGGGCATGCAATAAAACATTTAAAATCCCATACGCACATATAATGTCATCGTTACTAAAAAGGAAAATTTCACAAATTTACACTTAGAAACAAACGAGACGAAATGGCCTGATTGAATTGAATATCTTTCCCTAGCCATTATCTATCCCCATAAGACCCATAAAATAACCAATGCTAGAAATCTGCCCTAAATTCCAACGTGATGTGCTTTGTTATCAGAAATGAGGGTAATAATGAATGTCAATCTATAGATACTGTTGACCGTTTCTTTCGACCTTTTCATTGATCATGGTTGGCATTCAAAAATATTTTTTTCAAACCCGGTCCTGGAATGTGCAAAAAATTGATCAAATATCTGATAACACAAGAATTCGCAAAAGTTCATCTATTTTTTGAGTAATTCAGTGTTCTTAGAATAATTTCTTAATACGACATTAACAAACAAAAAATCACAATTTGTAGGGCCGATTTTGACCATTTCATTAGCGGGGCTAACATGTTCAACACGGTGCATGGGTGTCAAAGCTACTTTTCTCATCTCACTCATGGCTTTTAATTGGGTTCATGTTTTATGTGTATCGCCTATTTTTTCTGTTATTTACTTATATGATATCCGTTTTTTTTTCTCATTTATTTTTTGTATGTGTTACTGATGTCATTGTCTTTGGACATTTCTATTTTTACACTGATGGTTCGGTTGTCACTTACTTTGACCATTTATGAACCAAGTCCACTTTATTTTTATTAAAACTATCTAATATTATTGTTTTATCTTTGTAATTATCAGTGTTGTGGTTTTTAAAATCATGACATTTTCTTTGATATAGTTATAATTTTACGTAATCCAAGACCAAGGCCAACGGTGCTTAACAGAGTAGAATGACCCGGTAATCTGTTGGTTGTGGGTGTCTCTTTTAGAAATGGGCTAGGGTTCAATTGACTAGTTATCGATTTAAAAGTCTTCTTTTTAATGTATTGTGCTTTTCAATGAATTGGAAAATGAATGTCACGATCAATTCATATAAATATTTTTTGCTAATTCAACATTGTTGCACAAATTGTGGGTTTAATGAATCACTTCGATACTTGCTTTTGTAAAATATTGCTTACTTCGTCTACAAAAATAAGAAAATGGACACTACAATACAACACTTAAAGCAAACCATTAGTATACTCTATATGTATTATTTCAAATAAATCAATACCGAAGTTACTGTGAATTTACCTTCTGTATATGTGCATTTCGACAACTAATGTCTCTTCAGTGCAGATAAAATCTAAACGTTTGGATGACCAGAAACTCAAAGATGTTTAAAAACTGATAGAGAACAAATAACCAAAATCAAATCACGAAAAAGTGTAATTGGGACGCAAACTTTTGCAGGTTTGATTTTTCGCTAAACTTCATATTTAATATTCATAAGTCTAATTTATCAAGTTTTCTCTAACAAAATCTATTTGAAGGATTTGACCAAAACACGAATGCATGTCGATATGTCACATATATTGGTGCTCGTTAATGTTCTAGAGCAATTCTCTGATCCAATCCATGGCCTTCTGATTTAATATTTACTTGTGACCTGATGTTTTACAGAAATACAACCATAGACAATATCTTTCTATTCTAACCCGAGGTTGAACACATCCTTGGTTGTTTATTAAATGAATAGTATAATTAACAAAATACCAAAGTTGTCTTGAATTTAGCTTCTGCATTACGACAACTGATATCTCTTCAGCGCGATAAGATAAAAAAAAATGCAATTTCCTTGAACCGAAATATGTGTAAAAGGTGATAGAGAGCAAATTACCAAATAGAAAAGCCAAAATCAGCTAAGGACAGAGATATTCAAGAGGGAGATACTTCTTAGTTTTGAACAAAATTATCTTAAGGTTTAAAAATAAAATGGACAAGATGAACTGTTTAATCTGATACAAATCTTAATCAACTGTTCATTCTTCCTATACGAAAATCTACGGCATATTTCATATTTGAGAGCAAAACAATACCGGTATGTTCAAACCAAAATATCGAGTCGGGCTAGCAGTATCACATCCACATAAAGACGTATTGGACAAAATATTCTAAAGATAAATTAAGTGATCACATCAGCAAAGGCAGGTTCTTTTTATTTCCGACTTATTCACTTGCAAGTGTAAAAACCTGCAGTCTGTTTCATCTCTATATTCATGGTTTCCTTTTGGTCAGCCTCTTTAGAAGATTCGCAGCCTGAAAGTTGAAGACGCAAGATGTATCTTGACATCCGGCCATCCCCATTCAGCATGCCCAAAGTAATTACATGTATAGTAATTATTTCTGTCTTATTTCTTTACTGCACTACCTGTAACTAAAACCTAAAAACTGTCAAACCAAACAGTGCATCTTATATAATCGATCAAGTGAAGGAATAACAATTACAACGCATTCTGTTTGTAAGAGAAATCTAATTTTGACCATGCAGACAATACTTTATTTGAAAAATAAATAAATAAAACTAAACAACTTAATGGCAGGCTATTATCTTTCTTTAATGTAGTGGGCATCGGACTTGTTTCAAACCATCTAAAATAAAATCAATAAAACTTGGTTTAATTTTTGTAAGACTGTCAAAATGCATCTTTTGACATTCTTGTCGTGAACAAAATAAGAGTTAAGACAACGTAGTTGCATATTTAGAAAGGAAATATGTTCAGTTTCATGTACACGGACCATCCCGGCGTTAAAGTTCTGGGCTGGATTTCCATCTGTTGCACTATAACGATCACACAAATAAATTTAAACTTCCTCTGCAGTGGAAATTCCGTCCTAATATTGAACCTTGAATTCTTATTATAGCTACTTCGTGACCAAATGTTGTATAGAAACACTCCCCCAAACAAACAGTGCATTCTACTATTCACCTTGGAGGTTCATTTAAATGGATAGAGTATATCAGATATGAACAGTTTAATTACAACTTATGATTAACTTAAATTTTACATTTGGGTATAGAAAAAAAAATAAAATGTTTTAACACCGTTACAGTAGTTAGTGTGATTCTAACAAATCTAAAGAGTTTTTGAGATTTCATATCATTTTCACCTTACCCGTTGAGTATGCTTTTTTGAGATTTCATATCATTTCCACCTTACCTGTTGACTATGCTTTTTTGAGATACCTTACCTGTTGAGTATGCTTTTTTTAGATTTCATATCCTTTTTACCTTATCTTTTGAGTATGCTTTTTTGAGATTTCATACCCTTTTAACCTTACCTGTTGAGTATGCTTTTTTTTAGATTTCATATCATTTTCACCTTACCTGTTGAGTATGCTTTTTTGAGATTTCATATCATTTTCACCTTACCTGTTGAGTATGCTTTGTTTTGAGATTTCACATCCTTTTTACCTTACCTGTTGAGTATGCTTTATTTACAATTATATCTTGAGGGACAAACCGATCGAAACAATAGACGACGCTTCTGGTTTGTGGTCGTTGGCAATGTGTATTTATTTGATTTAAAAAACTAGTAGTACTTATGAGTTCTTCTTCTGTTTTCAATATTACATCAATACTAAGATGTTCTCTTTGGTATTTTAGAAAGTTTGTTAGTTGAGTTGCCAATTTCCTTAATATGAAGTCAAGGTTAATAATTGTACAATGTTTAAAGACAACAGAAATGGAGACAGCAAAATTGAATTTTATGAGACATACACTTTCCCCATTACATTTAATCAGTTTTGGAGTTTGACTGCTAACAAGGTAAAAGGTGACAGACAAAGTTCATCAATGAATTTTGTTTTGACCGGACACATTGCACACAACCAAAAGTTGTATGTAAGCGATACACAATTTCATTCAAAGTGCCGGTTGATCGAAAAACAAAGTATCAAGTTGTCACTGCCATGCCATAGCAAAAAAGAACCAAAAACAAAAATAAATCCAGGACCTTATCTATACTATTAAACAGGGTCCGGTTAAAGGACCCTTTCCCAATGAAAATTATTTCTAAATCATGCAGAGACCCAAAATTTCCATCTTGATCCACTTATTTTGGTGTCCAAAAGGGTATTTTGTCGATAAAAATTGTCCCAAAATGGCTTTAAAAATACTTTTCCAAAATTACCTTGATAAAGCCCTGAAATAAAAAAAAATTGTTTTATTCCAGAGCTATAAACTGGTTAAGGGTAAACTTTCACGGTTCACGATATCGTTTTGGCATATTGGTCTGTGACGTTTGCTTTCTGATATACGTACGTCATCCAGTGCCTGACATACTTTGAATACTTATTCATTCAAACATTTGCTACATTGTATTAAAATGATTTGTTATGGTGGAAGATATTTGACGTTAGCACAATGGCAAATTGAATGCTTTTGTTCCACTCTTTTGTAAAAAAGTAAAATTAGACACGGCCACTTAGTAAAATTCAATGGTAGGTATTCTCAATACATATTTTAAAGTGGAAATCCATTGTATTATGAATAAAATTAAGTTTCTTACAAGGTAAAACTATCAAATATAATTTACTTTTTTGATAACGTCTTCAAATTATGTAAAATCATGACCTTATTTGACAGTTAACATAAATCACCTTTCGTAACATTGTCTGGATATATTTGAGTAAATGGTTGGAAGACAACATTTCTGATAAATTTTGTTCAATTTCTTCCATTTAACACCCGAATAAATAACGAAGGGGAAATGGAGTGAATGACTTTAAGTAAATTTGGACAAAAAGGAATCTGAGTTTACTTAAATTTCCAAGGTAAAAAAAATGTTCAGAGTAGTAGCCAAAAACTGTGGTCAAATCCCTAAATCTAAACATAAGAACACATCTCCACTTTCAAAGTACATAAATACCCAACTCCAGGTAGTGAGTCTACTTAATCTCATTATTATAGTTTAATTAGTCCTAATCAATAAACAAAAGCCAAGGGTTAAACTAATTTTTATATTGTTGCCTTATGTTATTACACACAATTTTTTTTTAATTTCAAACGAGCCATTTGACATTCCAGAAAACATGGCATCTAAGTTGTACTCACCCCCTAACCAGTGGTAAGAATGGAGCATATATTTTCTACCGAAACACTTCAAATGAGATAAGATGCAATGAAAAACCACCATAAATTGTAGGATATTTGTACGAAAGTAAGTGAGAACCAAACCGTCAATCCAAAAACGAACAATCCAAGGACAGTGACAACATCGGAAAAAACAAAGAAACAGAGACAAAACATTAGTACGGCACAGAAAAGAAAAAAGAACACACACCCACACATACACACACACACACATACACACACACACCCACACATACACACACATACACACACAAAGATGAACATGCCCCCCCCCCCCCAAAAATGGGTGAGATCGGGTGCCCCGGTAGAGTAAGCATCTCCTGATTCTTATACGACATCCGCCGTGTTGAACATGTCAGATCCGGTGGGAAGGTCAAATCCGGTAGAGGAAACAACAATTAAGTTTTAAAGATCTGTTGTAATCTGGGGAACAGGTATTCCATAGCGGTCCAAAGATGGTGATGTCAATCGTAAAACCTCTGAAGGCATTACTTAAAAGGTTTGGGTAACATACCCTTATTTACGTAGCCTATTTGTTGACAACGGGCTCTTTCAAGGAAGTCACTGAATCGACACAGGCCCTTGGAATAGGTAATGAGCCGGAGATGTAAACTCCGTATGCCGGAGCTGTTGGAATGTTGATACAAAGAAAAGGGAAGTTGACTATTCGAATCGTACAGCTTAGTTTTAAGTCTACCTCTGTTGTCAATTTCAAGATGAAGGTCAAGGAATGAGGCCGATGTGGAAGTGGCTGTAGTATCCTTAATTTCGAGCTATTTTGGATAGATCAGATGAAGAAAATCACCAAAGTGAGGGTTGTTTAGTGACAAAATATCATCTATATAACGGAAGCTAAAATTGAAGGATTGGGTCAGTTTCTTATCTTTATTTTGAAGAAGCCCCTTGATGAATTAAGCCTTATTAGAGAGGAGAACAGATTGGCTATGAGAGGTGCACAACTGGCTATGAGAGGTGCACAATTTGTGTCCATTGGAATTCCGATATTCTGATGAAAAATAAGTCCTCAAAACTGGACAAATATATTGTCGATCATGTAACATCTTAAAGACTTCTTCCTCTTTTTATTTTTTCTCCGATTCGGAGTCACTTTTCACAAGGTAGCAAATTTAAAATCATACTATAGACGATGTTTTGTTTAAAGGGACTCTTCATTTTGGTAATCTAGCTTTAATACTGTGCACTAGATAGATTTGTGCTCTATATATTTCAGTTATTGTGTACTTGTTCTCGAGAGAATCATATGCATGGATATATTATCATACTTTCAAACTTTGGCATTTTATTACTAAGTACTTTTTTTACCTTTCAGATGGTGTTCTGACCACATGTCTATATTGCTCACTTCTCACTACATATGTATTTTACAATTCCCAGTTTTATTACAATTGACCTGATGAACATTATGTTATAATTGTCCACTAGCTAAGGACACCACTGCTTTAATCAGGCAACGGATGACAGTCATTGCCATTTAATTTGTGTTTACTAACGATCCCGTATCCATGGGCTCAAAAATATGGATGTAGCGTTGTTTAATGATTGGCCAGGAATTCGCTCAAATCGGTGCTAGGGGCCGTCTTGAACCTGCTTTGAGGTATGAACAAGGCTAATTGTTGAAGGCTTCATGGTGAAGAATAACAATAAAATCGTTGTTCCACTTGGTTCTACCATGTATTTGTAGAGACTTTTTATTATGTGCTTTTACTCTATATCCTTGTATTGTTAAAAAAATACATCCTTAACAATCACTACGTAATGTTGTCTCGTTTCATCCATAATTGATGGAAACAACTGCCTAATAGTTCCTTCAAGCAATATCAGTTGTAGGATCTCTGCTTATATTGTTGGTCTGAACAATTAACTTGATCTAAATCGGATAACGTACAAATATTTTTTATTTTCATTTCAAAAGAATATGTATATAAAAGTATTTTGCACACCAAGAAAAGGCCATTGCTCAACACATCACTTTCCTAGCAGTTTAAGATTCATTCCTACCATTGTTTACATAATAGGAAATATTTACAGCATACTGCATGGATTCGTTAGATGATTTGCTTTGTGATCAAATGACTTGAAGATTTAACATGAATACTAGCGTCTCACTGATGCTGTCGATGTCTACTGATATACAAGATGATTCTTTACCACACCCTTCAATATTGCGACAGTACCAGCAGATTATTCTCCTTGATCTAGCCGGCAGATTTGCAACGAGAACTCATTAACCCGTTTTTCTAAAGTAAGTGAGAACCGAACCATCAGTTTAAAAACGAACAATCCAGGGACAAACGTTTCTTATTATTCTTTCTTTTTCAAGATTAAGGTTTCGGAGTAAGTAAGTCTACCTGTATTGGGTTTTATTTGTATGCTTATCATACTATAGGAAAACGGGATAAACAAATGGGGGTTTGGGTACCCATAAACCGTATAAACCCTACCGCTAGCTTTTGCTAGTGCCGGTACCAAGTCCAGCTATCCAAAGTATCGTTGTTTACGTTTGTTTTTATTGCTGTTTTTCTTATGCAGTACCCTTGTGGAATGTTGCATGTGGTTGTGATCTTTCGACTGTGGTTTCGTGTTTGGTTTACGAAAGGTTTATCATTTCATATCGTATGTTCATTACCTAAGCTTATAAAAGTTCAATTCCACAGATATGTCAATCATGAAACGAATTTGTAAACTAATTCAAAATTTATTGACTTAACAAATTTTATGCAGTCAGGTCAAAGAATTGTCTAAATCTAGTTTACCCATACCAGCATAAAAAATAAATCTTGCTTAGTTCATAGAATGTTAACAGTTTGTTTTTTTTTAACAATAATGTGTTATGGCCGAATTATTCTTGCATGTTTTTTTTTATGTTTTAGCACTACAGAAGTATTCCAGTTGAATATTTGAACATCTGTTAAAACGAGTAAAAATGCTTTCAATATTTTTACAAGTCAACCTTATACAATATTTTTATAAATGACCCGTTTTGGTGTCAATATAATCTCCATGATACTTCATAATGGTATTCAAAGGGAAGTTAAAATAAATGATCTTTACATCTTTATATGAATTTAATGTTCTTTGTATTATTTTCAAAAACGTTGTTAATAAAAAATACTGTGAAAGAAGTTATTTTAACTTTGTTTAATTTCCTGAACTCTCAAATCTTTTTTTTCTTTGGTTTATTGTACCTAGCAACCATGTACCTTCAGACAAAGCTGTTGTTTTTCCTTTTTGATTTACTCGAGTTATGAGGCGACGTCGTTTCGATTTTTATGTGGTGTCTGAAAGGGGCTGTAATGATATAGAGAAGCTTTGGTTGCTATGAAATCTAAACCAGAAACCTAAAATTTTAAGGATATTGCGTTTTCAGCTATACTAATATTTTGACTTCAGAGATAATGTATAAACTAAATTATATTGGAATCTTTTTGGTTTCATTTGATTTGCAACCAAAAGACGTGAATTATAAAAAAAAAATGCCAAACATCGTAAACTTAATTTACATTTTTACTTTGACATTCGGTTAGGGGGTGACCATTTGATTTTTAGGGTGGGGGCTAAGAAGGAATTCGAAAAAAATTCCATGGTCAGAAATTTGGTGAAAAAATTGTCAGGACAGGAGGATGTTGAAAAAATGACCTGGATGACATATGTGAAGAAAAATTTCTGACTAATACCAAAAAAAAAACGACAGGATTACTTCCAGTGAAAAAAAATGTCATGCTAAAACATTTCATGTAAAAAATATCCTGGATCGGATGTTCTTTCCTTCCTCCTCCTGTTCCTCCCTTATCTATAATATTTATCTTCAAATAAGTTAAACTACCGCAATGTTGTGGAAACTATTTGTCGACATGCTTTGATATTTTACTAATATATTCATATCTGATTTCCGATGGTTTGTTTCCTTTTTTTAGTAGTAGTAATTTTCACTCATCTCCGTCTATGAAAGGATATGGAGTAAATATACGCGAGACAAATTCTCTACAAATACATGGAGTCTACATTGCACACGCCATGTGATCATGCCTTGACTGAAATGTATACATTTGTCACTACAGAGGTCATGATGTGACAGATTATAAAGGTGTTAATGAGAATAGACATGTTCAGCGTTTTTAAACAAGTGTTTTTTGTTTTTGTCATAAATGCATATTTGTTGAAGATCAGGAACAAAGATTTGTGATTGGAGTTCTTTTCCTGTGTACAAATGATATAAACAATGAAAGGATATGGAGGAAATGCACGTGAGACAAAGTCTGTACAAATACATTGTAGAATCAAGCAAAGGAACAACGGTTTTATTGTTGTTCTTCATCTCGAAGTCACCATGCGGAATTCAACAATTAGCTTTGCTAATACCTCATAGTAAGTTTAAGACGGCCCCTAGCACCGGTTTAAGCGGAATTCTTTGCTAAATGTCGATCAACGCTACATCATGTCATTTCTGGTCATGGATGCGGGATCGTCAACAAACATAAATTACACTTGGAAAGTGCTCTTACAATCACTGTCATGCTTTGCCGATAAAAGCACTAGTGTCTTACGCTAGTGGGCGATTACAACATATGCATATTCATAATTAAAACTGACGTTTTTGTTGTTTCGAATCGTCTATCAAATATTATCGGAGTTGTTACATTTTGTAGACATTTACTGATACTTTTGAATGGAGTTGAAAGAGATATGCTCATATTGATTACATCCTATACCTTCTTTTATGATGAAATACTAAATGCACCCAACAAAATGACCAAAGCCGTGTAGCGGCGAGAACTCCTTGACCCATCTTTCTTAATTACATCCTGTCTTATTCTCTCCCTCTCAAGATTGGGGTCTTGGAGTAAGTAGTCTACCTGTATTGGGTTTTACTAGTATGTTTATTAAACTATAGGAAAACGGGATAGAGAAAGGAGAGGTTTGGGTACCAATAAACCGGTTTAATCTTACCGCTAGCTCTTGCTAGTGCCGGTACCAATCCGGATATACCGAGTTCCTATCGATGTTTACGTATTTGTTTTCTTGTTCGGTTCATTGAAGGATTGTGGCATGTGCTTGTATTTTTTGGCCGTTGTAAGTGTTTCCTGTTATCTTCTCCGCATTAATCTAAAACCAATCATTTTTCCCACCAATTTCATATTGATTTCTTCCTGTTAGGTAAACCTTCGTTCAGGTAAAATAGTGTCCAAATAAAACCAAATTTTAGTTAAAGCATTATTAGCTTTCTTTTCATTTGTTTGTTTTCAGAGGAATTCATCATTTATCGTCATATTTTAAGCTCACCTGACCCGAAGGGTCAGTGTGAGCTATTGCCATCACTTGGCGTCCGTCGTCCGTTAAACTTTTCACATATTCATCTTCTCCTCTGAAACTACTGAAGCAAATTCAACCAAACTTTACAGGAATGATGTACTAAAGGTCCTCAAAAAAGATTGCTCATTTCGTTCTGATCCGCTAAGAAACATGGCCGCCAGCACAGAAGATAGTTTAACATTGGCCCTATGGGAAATTCACATTTTGGTCTTCTGCTCTGAAACCACTGAAGCAAATTCAACCAAACTTTACAGGAATGATGTATGGAAGGTCCTTTACAAAGATTGCTTATTTCCTTGCGATCAGATGAAAAACATGGCCGCCACCTCAGAACTTAGGTTTAACATTGGACCCTATGGGAAAATTCACATTTTCTTCTTCTGCTCTGAAACCGCTGAAGCAATTTCAACCAAACTTTACAAGAATGATGAACTGAAGGTTTCTTAACAAAGATTGCTGATTTCATTTGGATCCAGTAAAAAACATGGCCGCCAGCACAGAACATAGTTTATTTTGGCCCTATGGGAAATTCACATAAAAAACATGGCCATCATGCAGAACATCGAAAACCCTGCTTCAGCATTTTGTCAGGTGAGCGATACAGGCTCAGAGTCTGAGCCTCTAGTTCAATAATGAAGCTTGTAAAATTTCAGTTCCGCGTACAGATATAGTGAACTGTTGAAGTAATAAGTTCATTCCCGTGACACACTCAAATTTAAGTTTTTCCCACACTTTGGCAATGCATCTGTTTAGTATCGGAAAATATGAAACCTAGAAAGTTGATAGTTTATATTGCCAAAAATGAATAAGATACACAATGTGTTATGGCAGTATAATTCTAACATGGAATTCTTCTCTAGGTAGACAAGTTTTCATTGGATATTTGGTATTTATTTGCACGAGTAACGAAATACACGTGTACTTACTTTTCTCTCAATATAGTGCAAGTCGACCTTGTATAATATTTATGTAGTTTCCAACTTCGGTGTCGAGTATAATCTTCCTTCTTAACGGTTGAAAATCGTATTTAAAGTGTGGTTTAAATAAACGATTTTGTGTATTCTTCTTGTCATTTCTTTGCATAAATCGTTCTATGGTATTATTTTCAAAAGATGTTCATTGATTTCAGATCTCCTAATAATTTTAAGAAAAACGACAAAGCTTAAATTTCTTTACATTTAATGTCAAGAAATTGGCCTCTTTAGCATTTCCTAAGATTTAAAACTGTATTTCTCTAATGATATGTCAAGTTTAAACCGGTTTTGACCCTTAAGATAAATTTTCTTTATTCAATGGAAATATAGATATCAAAAACGGAAAGGATTATGGGAAGATATCTAACCGGTTGAAAGGTTAATTCGAGGCCATCAGTTAAACGGGTAAAGCATATTTCGAATTATATATTGATTTTTTTCATAGCGATGCGATTTGATTTTTGTCCCCCGCCGCCACCACTGGACAGATTTTGCTGAAATTTTGTGTGATTGTTTGTCACCAACTGTAGTTGATCATATCATGCCGCCATTTTGATATGCCAAATTTTACAGGAGTTATTGGACTTTATCGACTTAATGCATGCTACAGCTTAGGAACACTTTGTGGGCGCAACTCCTCGGAAACAACTGAACTGATTATAATGAAATTTTGTTTGAACGGGAGTTATGGGACTTTATCGACTTAAAGCATACTACAACATAGGAAGACTGTGTGGATACATCTCCTCAAAATCCAATTAAGGGATTTTGCTGAAATTTTGCTTGGGGGTTTGCCACCTAATGCAGTTGATCATATCCATTTTGATTCGCAAAATATTACATTAGTTATAGGACTTTATCGACTTGATAGGAAGACTTTGTGGAAGCAACTCCTCAAAATCCAGTAATGGGATTTGCTGAAATTTTGCTTGGTTGTTTGCCACCTTATGTAGTTGATCATATTATGCTGCCATTTTGATTCGAAAAATTTTACTGAGTTATGGGGCTTAATGCATACTGCAAGACAGGTCCACTTTGCGGACGCAATACAACAGTACCTCTAAATTTCCATTTACCTTGTAACACATTGCAATCCCACTTTACTGCAGCGGCGGGGGACACAAAGCTACGCATAGAAATCTTGTTTTTATTTTATTATCAGTTTTAATTTTATTTTATTTTTTATCTATTCAGTTATTTATCTATTATTTATTTATTATTATTTTTTTTTATTCATTTTTTTTTTGAAAATGCCCTCCCCGTTGATTAATCTGAAATTGTTTGTTGCTAAATTACATGAAGTAGAAAAGGTTTTAAATGGTGAAATAAAGATTTATATGGCTTTATTTGTGAAATACAGAATACCTGTTTTATCAGTGTGTCCATGGTAGAATGATTTTGTGTATTCGCTGTTATGGGTAGGTAAACTCACGAATCACTAGTTACTTAAAGGCAAGGTCACTGTTCGATAAATCTTAGTGACATAATTATTTAAACAAGAAAAATGGCCACCAATGTTTTGATTGATTCAATATAATTCATTTATTAAGAAAGATATATATGTATTGTGGATTGTATCAAAAATGAGACTTAAACATGTAAAGTGACATAGACAATTCATTGTAAAGAATAAAGAACATGAACTGTATACAGTTAAAAGGTATTTATAATTTTAAAATATTAATATGTTTTTAAATGACAGTTAATTATGACTTTTGTCGCTCCGAGGGAACACTGTGGTGAATTGATTTATACTCAACAAAAAAATTAGGGCTCATATTTTTTCATTTCACAAGACAGTTTAATTTGGCTAAATCATACACTGGCAATCAGTCTTTGAACATCGCTTTTAGTGTTTTCGAGACACTTGAAAAAAAGTCATGAAGTCAGTCTTCCATCTGGTCATGCTTTCTCGAAAAACACAATTCACTGGAATTTGCATTTTTACCAAAAAAATGTGAAATCAAATTTCAATCTGGAACCGTTGCACTGGGCTTTTTCTTAAAAAATTTCTATATCTTGGTGTTTCAAACAACGCTGTTTAGTCAAAATGTTTAATCAGTGTACCATTTTCTTCCAAATTTTGAAAATGACCATAACAAAGTGGAAATTCTTCTTAGGGACAAAATGGGTACCAATTTTCAACAATTTTTAGTGATTCAAAGTCGGTAGACAGTCAAAACATTCAGCAATTCGATAAAAATGTCAGAGTCATGATTTTTTGAAAAAAAGTGAGTTTAAAAATTTTAAAAATGACATTTTTTTCGAAAACTGCAGAAATTTTTCAGAATGGTAAGTGTATACACCGTGCAAAGTTTCATGTTGATCGAATCAGTGGTAATGCTCATGCATTGTGACGAAAATTAATATACCTGATACCAAACTGCTGGTGGACCAGAGGTCCCCGAGGGTATTCACCACCCCAATAGTCAGGCTTGTCTGACTTGAAAAAATTACCTTGCGTTTTATATATAGAAATTTACTGTTTTTAATCGAAATTCTAACCCCTTAAAAGACTAAGGCTTCACTCGGTGGATGTCTTTGGTACTGGATTTGGCCTGCTATTTCGATATTTTTGCTATTTTGGATTATGGCTTTCCATATTATTTTATTTTAATGCTGCTGATGAGAGGTTACTCCTTGAAACACGTGTACAGCATAACGAAATTAACCGTTGATTATGCACCTTTGGTATTTATTGTATTTTAAAATCAATATGATGCCCATTATATATATAATAAATAGGAAAAATTTGCATATTTTTACTCAAGCGCAAGGAGCGCTTGAGTGTATCTATTACGATGCTGAATTCGTTCGTGCCAAATATTTGATTTTCAAATTTTGCAGTTCGCTAAATACATGCTGGGAGGTCAATCTTTTGGTGAGTGTTCATCTAAAGTTCACATTTCTATATAAATTTGAATGTCAATTTTTACGAACTATTTCTATTTGCGGACTAATATCAGTATGTAATTGGAGATTTTGTTAATGATTCCGGAGAAAAATTGTAGGCTTTCCGAATATTTTCTGTTATTGTTATATATACCAGTTCAGCTTTAGCTAATTAACAGCAGTACCTACAACAAAAAGGAAACCAGTAATCTATTCAACAGCAGCATACAGAATGAGACCTATCTACGGTAGCGCTTATTTGTAATATTTTCCCGCGCATGTTCACACGAGATATTGTGTCCCAAGAAGTTTTGTTTGTGAGTTAAGAATCCTTTTAAAAAATACTTGTTTCGTGCCGAATCCCGTTCGCACCATGAGTTGTTTCGAATTATTAAAAATGCAGATGAAAGAATATTTTTCATGATTAATTACATGTCTCTCTTATAAATGATTTTAAACTATTACATTTAAAATTCTCAACAGGTTCGGGATAATCCCAGTTTGGAAAATAGATTATTACATGCCATTTTTATTTTCTATAGTTTATCGATCGTACTTACTCACAAACTAAATAAAGTCAACGCGGCCTACTCGCTCACAAACTAAACACAGTTCGAAGGACTTTATTTCGTTTGTGAGCGAGTAGGCCGCGTTTCTCCTACAAAATACTATTATTTCTTATAATTCCAATTATTTGCTCTTAAAATAATGCTTTCAGTGAATTTTACGTCATAATATACTGCAATATTTGACCTCGGAAAGAATTAATCGCCCAGAAGTATTTTTCGAAAAAAATAACTTCTTTGTTTTTCATGACATTGAACAACAAAATTGGGCATTGCAATAGGACTTGAAATTATTCAGTATTAACTATACACGTTTTTGAAAGTTACGTCAAATTGCACATTGTTCAAATTACACAAAATGCACAAAACACTGAAATATTGCTGTATAGAGGAAACGGATAGAACAATCATCTATATGTCTTTCTATTTAAATTATTTTGATTATTTGTTCTCTACAGAGACATTATAGAGATTAGCCACTTGCAGTTAATAGTGTATGTAATTGATAACGCTCGAAACTCTCGGTAATTTTGCTTATCACCATTTTAAATAACAATCCGACGAAATGTACCTATAATATCAGCTTTCACAAAAACTATCGTAGGGTTCTGAGTGTGTTGTTAACATCTCAGTTGCATCCTCGGTATTATATGTCTGTCATCCTTGACGTATTTAGTAGTTGCATCTCTCTATCACTGCTTCTTATTGCATCTTTCGGTTTTGTTCCTATCACCCTTACTAGTAACAATTTGTGCATGAATAAAGATCAGTAACTTGTCAAAATGGCCATTGCCTATGCAAAAATTAGATTCATATAAATCACATGATGAAAAAATTAACTAAAACTCAGCTTGAGTATTCTGACTTTTGTCAGAGTATACTTGTTTTATTTCAAATATTTTATCGAAAAATCATAGAGTTGGACAAAAGGCAGAGTTCATACTGTTATAAGCAAGGACCAATAACATAATTTGAAAAGGGGAAAATTATATAAAGTGTATCTTTAATCTTTTTATGCATCAGATAATTCAATATTTAACATTTTCATTTTATAGATATAATAGTATCGGCAGACGAAGAAAAGTTGTGTGAAGACTGAAACGCAACATGCAAACATTTAATATCAAATTATTTAAAGAGAAGAGAAGAACATAATTAACAAGGCTTGAAAGCATCGTGTTAGGAAAAAATAAACAGCATGATAGAGAATTTTAGACTATAACAAGAAGAATAGGTTTCATTTCCAGAGAAAAAATAATAAATGCATTTTTTTGTAGTTAAAGAAAAGGGAAAATTTGGTCTTTACGCCTGTGTGTCACTGGGTCTTTAATCATTCCTAAGAGAGAAAACCCCTTGCCCTTCCTTGTGTATATTTCTATGTATGCATTGTTGCAGATGTTTGTATCGTCATGGTTCACAAAAATAGGTTTTATTAATGTCTTACATTGGAATCTTTTGGAACAATTGTTAAACAATGCAGATGTGTATGTAAACAAAGCTCATTGACTGTATAACATGTATAGAATTAGCTGCTGCCATTGACAAATTATCGTCTATCTATCCACTAGTCGGTTTTTGTATATAAAACTGTCTATTATCTGGTGTGTTAAACATATTTTGGAAATTAGAGCAAAAATGTCCCCAATCAGCTCGCCATCAATTTTGATACCATTACATCGTTAGGGGGAGGGTGGCAAAGATAGGAGCAGAAACAACTTGGGTATTGTGGATGAGCAAATTAAAAGTTAAATGACATGCCCGGAAAAACATTTGGTACCAAAAAATTAAAATGAATAACACTTTGGTGTTACAATATGGAAAGTAAATACAGGTGATTAATGCTATAAACGAACTAGAGTATACAATTATGGCCCGCTGTTAAGGGAAACATCCAGATTTGTCAACCCGAGGAGGCAGTTGTTTCCCGAGGGCTCTGCCCGAGGGAAACCACCCCTCCAAGGGTTGACAAATCTGGATGTTTCACGTCAACAAAGGGCCATAATTGTTTTATTATATTTTAAACGGTTTCATTAATTCCAAATCAAGAGGTCTTATCATGGTTTTAATTTTACAAAGAAGACTGATATAATCTGCTAGTGATTTTTAGAATCTACAGGGTTGTTTCTCTCTGTGACGTCATATCCGGGTTGTTCAGCGGGAAACAACAGGGTTGTTCCCGCAGTGATGCCATATCGAGGTTGTTTGCTAAAACATCTGAGTTATTTCGAAGTCACATGATTGCTTTTATCCAATTAAATCTTCTCTTACTTAGTAAAATATAATAATACTTATTCTCTATGATTCAAAAATATTTAATACCATTAGTTCCAAATGTTGTAATATTTGTAACATGCTGGAAAAAATATTTCAAAATTTTCATCAGTTTGGAACACATATCATACCGAAAAGTCACTACTAGAGTGTCGCTAGAGATTTAGAAAGTACAATCTCTGTACTACTGTAGCTAACTTTGGAAGATTTACTTACAATTCTTGAATTTATTTGAAATTAAAGAATCAACTGAAACGCCTACTTCAGGTTCGTACCTAGATCTGTTATTGTATATTGACGAAGATGGACGTTTGAAGTCTAAGCTATATGATAAGCGTGATGATTTCAATTTCCCAATTTTGAACTTTCCCTTTCTTAGCAGCAAAAACCTACCTCTCCAGCCTATGGAATGTATATTTCATAGTTGATTCGTTACTGTCGAGCGTGTAGTTTGTACAGTGATTTTTTAACAGAGCAAAAACACTGTCCCAAAAGCTGCTTAGTCAGGGATTTGTTCCTCCTATGTTAATTTCACCCCTCAAGAAATTCTGTGGCCGTCACCATAACATCCTCGAAAGATATGACGTGTCAGTATCCCAAATGGAAGTGGACATTTTCAGCTAGATTCACGTCTTCCCGGATTTGACTACCGACCTTGACATTTTCCTGGATTGACCCACTCACAGTGTGACGGGTGCTGTTAGCAGAGCAGGACATGCTTACCCTTCCGGAGCACCTGATGTCACTCTAAATTTCACTGGAGTTCACACTGTGAATGCTTTGTTTTGAATTTTGTGTTTTCTATTTCTGTGCTTTGTATCTGCCTAACGTCATTGTTTTGTGTCTAACGTCATTGTTTTCTGTGTCCTCGTTTCGGTCGTGCCTTTGGACTTCGATTTTTGTAAATTTCACTCCTTTGTTCCTTCGGTATTCTACTGCCGTTGTTTCCTCTACATATTGACTTCTTTACAACTAATGAAGTAGTGCTAGTTTCTCTGCTCTGTGCTAATTTAACACATTTATTTTTCAAAGGAGGTGGAATATGGTATGTTATTAGGTAGGAATGACCTATAAAGTATTGTAAATTGAAGTCAGCAAAATATTACATCTTTAGCTCAAATTAACTTTTAATAAGACGAAATATAATTATTTTACAAATAAATATACTGTATATAACTTATCTGACAATTGTGAAGTCCAAATAAATATCCAAATTAATAATCCACTGAAGTCCACCAAATAAATGTCCAGATGAATATTCCTTATAATCCTCACTACATAGTTGATAATAGATTCACCATTTTCTGATACCTTATATTCATATATACAATGTAAATAGAATATTCTTTAACAATAATCATCCAGAACACCCTCCATTAACTGACAATCACATGACTATAGTATAACAAAACAGGGGAAAGATCTAGAAAATTCTTTGTGTTAAATATTTAAATTTTAATCCTAGAAATTTCTACATATTCTAAGGTGTAATAACCTTGATCATTGTTTATTGTTAACAAGTTACATAACTAGGTCAAACAAATTACATAATATTAAGGCCTTACAAAATAAAAACAATGCAGAATACAATGCATTTTATAATGTTTACAATATTCGATTACCTATAATATGTAAACCTGTAAAGTCATTACCGTTTTATTTATTTTGGACATTTAGATCAACAGTTACATTTTTATACGACCGCAAAAATTTTGCGGTCGTATTATGGTATGGCGCTGGCGTCGGCGTCGGCGTCTGTGTCTGTGGACAGCATAACTTTGGTTCTAGTGAACGGATTGTTACCAAATTTTAGCATGATGTTTGTTGGCACAAGCCTAAGCCCGGGTTTTAATTTCGCGTTCCCTGCCCAACCCGTTTTTGAAAAAGAGGCAAAAAAGGGGCCAAAAAGGGGTTAAATTAGGTATTTTCGTGTCTGTGGACAGCATAACTTTGGTTCTAGTGGA
>MJUU01034953.1:199050-210612 GCA_002080025.1 Modiolus philippinarum
CTGTGTCAAGCTTCTTTTTGTGTCCATCTAATTATTGTGTCAAGCTCTTAACTGTGTCCACATTCACTTTGAACTACTTTTGTTGAAATTTCAGTGATCAACATGCTGCGGTCGTATCATGCTGCGCTCGGCGTAGCCCTTTATTTGTATTAGTGGCCTTTTGTCCTATATAACAGATTGTAGAGGACAAAATTAGAAGAAACTATAAGAACACACACACACACAAAGAAAAAAACAAACTATAGAGCAAACAAAAAAAAACTACAAACAAACGAACAAACTGAAACCGTTGCCACATTTACTTTCTAATGATACTACACAGACAACCACGGTCACGTTCTACACGTACAAAATCATTCTGCATACTGTAAATTAAAGAGATAAAATTGTTTGCCCTTTCAGTTATCTTCTTTGTATCTGATATCATGAAGAAATGAGTCATTGTGATTGACACACTTGTTGAAATTTTATCCTGTAGAAGTTTGTGTTTTAGGTGTCTTAGACTCGGTATAGAGTATGTGTATTATGTTCTATAGAAGTATCCTTTAACACTTAATGCTGCTGTCACTCTGTTGAGATGTATGTATCTTGTATTTGTTTCTCGGCTCATTTTGATTGTATCTGCGGTTGAATGTCCACATCTTTAATTCTGTTCACTGTGTCTTACTTACAGAACTTGTTAGACAGTGAGATCCTATTTACTTTTTGTAGACATTGTCTGGCATTCAGGCTTTTTTTTGTCAATTTTGCCATCTACAGTTTTCTCTGGATGACACGATCCCATTACGGATGAGTCTCGACTTTCTGTAAATCCAAGTGGAACACTCAACTTCTGGACGCTGCTGTGCCTTAAACACTCTCTAAGGCAATCTTAAACTTTGCCAAGTCTTCATACACGGCACGCGAAATTTACCAAAACTTCGATAATTCACTGAAATCTAAACCGATTAACTCGTATACCGAACAACCGAATTTGGGAAATCAGAAGTGAGTAGTCAAATTGTTATTTTCGTTTCTTTCCAGGTTTAAATGAAACAATGACATGAACACTTAACTCGGCAAAATTTAGATGGTAGATGGTAAATTTTGTTGACAAGACAAGATAAAATGATAATTTAACATAAACAATTTTCGACTANCATTCAATTATCCTGTTAGAAACAACTTTTTGGAATTTGTAACTACGGAAAACAATCTGAGTAGACCTTTTTTGTTTCGTTTAATGAAGAGTTCCATTTCTTTTGTTAAAAACTAATCACTTATCGGCCTGTAAATGAAACAATGACATGAACACTTAACTCGGCAAAATTTAGATGGTAGATGGTAAATTTTGTTGACAAGACAAGATAAAATGATAATTTAACATAAACAATTTTCGACTACAACAAAATGAAAAATCATAAATCAACATAAAAAGTTTGTTTGATACGTTTAAATGACAAACACAAGAATCAAAATTATTATAGTTTACTAAAGGAGAATTTAAAACAACAAAATGATGAATCAGCATTAATACAAAATGATAACCTTACATATAAACGAAAATTATAACTGACAGTTGTGGCGTTCCTTACAAAATAATTGAAGTTTTTGTTGCCTTCATTTCTTTTCTGTGGAGTGTAAGCCAGAGCTAAATCTGGTATACAAAAATGAGGAAATGTTCATTTTTGCAAAAAATAAAATTCAATCGGAAATGAAAAGACCAATTTGCCGACTCGATCTTTTACTGACGAACCATCCTTGTCCATACCCCTTCTCTCTTGTTGGTAAAGGGTGTTTATATGCGACACATGCATTCACCAAACATCATTTCCGTTATTCGCTTTCAACCGAAATAAGCTAAAATATCAAATAAATATATTTTAATTGAACATTGATAAGCTTGGAAAAACCGGCTCTTAGTGAAGGATCTTTATCGACAATTTATATCCCAAGAAAGTACTTGTATTTAACAACGCAGGTTTGTAAATCCTTACAAACACAATTCCCAATCCTTATCATATATACTTAGACATTGAGTGCCATGCGACAAAACGTAAAAATCAACATAATCTTTTTCTCAAATTGATTTTTTTTCTTAGTTTACGTATTTTTGTTACACGGAACAAATTAATATCAATGTGCATATTGTAAAATCCTGTACGAAGAATTTAAATTTCACTTTAAAGGTCAAAAACAGAAATGTTTTGTCATTTGTGTATATAGTTACCCTTTCTTCCGAAAGTTATGTAGTTTATGACTTGCAAAAAATGGAGAAAGGATTTTTAAAATGTATTCTTGACTGTCTTTGCATATTAGAAATTGGACTGAAATATTTTTGCCAATGTACCAAATCACCATTATCACACGATAGTTAGCCTTATGAGAAGACATTCCTAAGCTACTGAACCTTTAGCTGGAAAAGATGGATACTGCTATAGACACATGACAAAACATTTTCTTGGGGAAAGTATTTGAAAAATAAAGTTTGAAACTTATTATTTGAAAGTACTTGATTTTTTTTGTTGTTGTGGTTTTTTTTTTTTTTTTTTTTTTTTTTTTTTTTTTTTTTTTAAAGGTCCATTGAAACTCATTGAATGGTACTGCTTTACTTTTTAAGAGACTTTTTTTAAAAGGTTATTATTTCTTATATTCTTTGGCATTTTTACGTAGACAAATAAGATCAAAACAGCAAAAAAGACAATAGTGGTATTTTATGTTTTTTCAGTTGTCTGTACTTATGAAGCAAATCTTTATAAAAAAATGTCTGTATCAATAAAACAACATAAATGAAAAGGGAACTGAAAATGTTATTATGGGTAAACCGGATTAATCTACATGTTTCCATTTTTAACCCGACATAGACAGTTAGTTTAATTCTTCAGGATCTAAATAATCTTGGGGCTAATTGTGTAGACTTTTCTATACCACTGTAATGTTAAAGCTTCTTGTCTTGTCTGGCCAGCTCTTAGAAGACCTAAATTCAAAACTCCCGCGGAAGAATTTTTATTAAAAAGTTATAAATCTTTTGTCCGTTATCAAGGTACCTCAAATTTTAAGTAGAACAATTTCATTTCCTTACACTTTGTGATTGCATATATGGAAGATTTTAACTTATTTCTGAATAAAGTAAAGCGATATTGATGTCGGTGATTGCTTAACGGGCAGCATAACGAAATTTACTGTTAATGATGCATCTTCGGTATTTTTGCATTTTAAAACCATTGGGCCGATGTCACTGCTGGTGCCGGACCAGAGGTTCCCAAGGGTATGTCAGACTTTTTTTTGGCTTGTCTGACATGTAAAAATACCATGCATTTTACAGACACTTAATGTTTTTATCAAAATTCTAATGTCATGGAAATGCTGAGGCTTCATTCCGTATTGCACTCGGTGGATGTCCTTGGTTACTAGACTTGGCCTCCTATTTCGATATTTTTGGTAATGATTACTTCTTTTTTTACCACTTTTGGATTATGCTTTCCTTGTTATTTGATTCTAATGCTGCTGATGAGAGGTTACTCCTTGAAACACTTGTATAGCATAACACAATTTTCTGTTAATGACGCAACTTCGGTATTTTTGTGTTTTAGTATAGCCAGGTCTCTCTTTCTAGTGACACAATATCATTATAAATTGTTAAAATGTGAATGTATGCGGAATGATGCTTTATGCATGATAAGGTGTACATGTATATATAAAAATGTCCATACTGGTACAAATGTAGAAAAAAGAGGCCAAAAAGTGTCAATTTTTATTCCTGGTTTTATCTTTTATTTGATCTAAAATTTCCACCTGTATGGCACTAAATTCAATACTCAAATATGGAGAACATATTCGAAGATCACATTCTTCACTACATCGCAAATAGGTCAGAATGTTCTTGAGGGGTTTGTCTTCGAAAATGGAGCGTCTGAAACCTGGATTACTCATTAAATTTCTTTGATTAAAGCCCCCTTTACATGCACAACATTTACACCCATATGTAAATATACACGTGTGTAAAACTACACCAGTATGTAAAAGTATTTTTGCTATGTATTTACATGCATTTAATCTGATGTGTGCATTTTAATTTTAAAAGCTTATTACAAGAAGTTAATAAAGCCGAAAAACATGTAAAAAATTAAAAGTTTTCATTAGATATTGGAAATTTGTAGAATGATAGTATAAAATAAAGTTGTATTGTATAGTTTTTAAATTTTTTGAATTAGAGTACAACTTCCCCTATAATAAGCTAAAAAACGCACACTCAGACCAAACTGTCAGAGAAGTCTGAATTTTATAGAATAGTTCAGTGTCATGATTCAGATCAAGTTGCAGGACCCTTTTCTTCCGTTTCATTGACAGGAAGAGCATTTTGCACAGTATGGATTTACATGCTCAAAATGCACACCATGTAAATTTACACATGTGCAAATATACATTTAAAATTGCCCCTGACCACATGTAAATTTACACCCTTTGTTTAAAAAAAAGGACGCGTATGCAGTTGCGTTTACATGCAGTAATTGTACACCAATACAAATTTGCATACCATTGTAAAAATACACATGTGTGTGAAAGTGTGCATGTAAATTGGGCGTTATATTTTCTGATATTAAAATAACATGTCCAAAGCTGCAATACTACCAAAGATAGTGAGTACCGGGGGACGTTGTTACTGCTGAAGTGTCTTCGTATCATATATATTCAGAGGGGATATTTCAGACTATTGGAGTAATCACCTCTGAATATATCGAATACCTGGACACGTCGGGCCCGGACACTTCAGTAGTAACTATCTTCCCCGCTGTGAATTTCCGTCAAGAGCCACCATCTATGTTGAAAAAAGAATCAAAATTCCAAAAGCTAGATTACCTCATGCCCATTGCAAATAAAATCTAAAATAAAAACCTTTGTGTTATTCGGAAAGAAATCAAAATTGACCATATGAGACTATGATTTGTGCACCATCAATAAAAAACAATTTCATCTCTTATGTTATGTCTTTAGGGGAAAATAATATAAAAAATATTTTGACAAGTATATGTCATCCTGTAGCAACTGTTTTTGTTGACTTTTGTAAACTTAGGTATTAACCCATTACCCGCATGGATTACATTGTTAGCGGGTTACTAATTAAGACGTATTGAGATATCCAAATATAAAAATCATTATATAATATCCCACACCTTTACGAAATGATATAGTTGAAAAGGTAGGCTTAATACCTCTTTTAAATCGAATGAAGTATTTAAAGTTCGCAAATTTATAATTATCTACCCTTGTATAACAACCCATGCGTAGTAACCCAAAACAGTTCGACCAAGATGTCATCTGTTCAGAAGAAAGAAACAAAATCCCGCATCAAAGCGGCCATTCTCGCTTTAATTCAGGTTCGTATATTTAATTTTTAACTGTAAAATATTTTATTTACACCTGTCGTGAACGTCTGAGATAAAGATATGATTACGGTTGTATATTTCTGTTTCCCAAGCTGTTTATCAAAGTCGCCATGGCGTTTCCAGAAGGAAGATCGATATTAGCTGCTTTAGCAAATGTTTTCTTGTTTCCTATAAAACGATAAATATGAAAAGGTATTTAATTAAACTACTTATTCTTAAATTGTTTAAAAATATCAGTGATTGCTCATTTCTTTGATCTTTGTGCAATACACATGTTGACAGGTAAAATTTACCTGGACATTACAGGTGTATCAGTTAAAAGGTTATTAAAGTTTAATATGATATGTATATATTAATTATTTATATCTCATGGATTAAGGAAATATATGACTTTGCATTTTTGTGAAATATTCTTTGCATGTTTTAATAGTTATTTAAGACTGTTTCGTTTACATAAAGAGGGATATTATACAATTATTTATTCCTTATTATATCAGCTTTTACATAACGTTCACCGTATTACAATAAATAACGAAATACTGACTTATAAGTAAAAACTGATCTTAAAACTAGCCTTGGAAACCAAATGCAGACCAAACTGATGATGACAGCATGGTGATAACACGTTTTAAAAGTACACTATGGACAAATAAACAGATATTCGAATATTTCGGTTAATTACACTTTTATCTTTATCAAAATTACCAAGAATGCATACCGTCGCATATTAATGAATAAAATACCAAAATTGACATTGTCATGCCGGTGTATCACACCCGGGATTGTGAATTACAAAGTATATCATTTCCGGGAATATACAAAATGTATATGTATTTTATGCAACCACGGGTTCATGTAACTTTGACTCTGCTCAGCTCATGAGGGATGTTTAAGCTTGATTCATGGTAATATGTATTGAATCCTAGGAAATGATGTATATATGTTTTTCCACAAATTAAAATTTAGTAATTTATAAAATACCCGGTAATGAAATGTGTCCTTAAATACTGCTCACCATCTTAAAACTCATAGGAACCAAAATGAGCCTTCAATTTAAGTCCACGTGGTGATCCATACTATAACGTCACTAGTTAGGATTTAACTGATAGCCTTAACCTACAGCCAACCAATGAACTGGCTAGAGACTTAAAATCTGAATTGATATTCTTTTGTTATTTGACGTGGTTTTGTCCATAGAAGCTTGTCTACAGGTCACGAAATTTTTGCAGTCAAGTACAACCCAACCCAGTGAATGTGTTTTTGATACAATATTGAAGTAGAAGACCATTGAAAACTATGTTATCCTTTTGACACTATTAAAAAGAAAACTGAGATTTACTGTTTGTACAGTTATTGATTATGACGATGATAAATATTTTACTTTCTTACCCAACTTATTACTGATTTTGTTGGCTTGATACCACAAGTTCAACTACAGTAAGTATCTGGATAGCTGCCCCCTAAAAAAACGGCATCTCAGTGAATTGGTTCTTGGAGGCTCCTTGTACAGAGCTGATTGGACGCGTCCCAAGGTAATACATGTAGTAAGGGCACTCCTCAAGTGAGGTCATACCACGGAAGCCATTGTATAGCACAGACCGTACGGAGAAAATCAACATTCTAGGTAGTATATAGACTCCTATACTTCTGGTAAAAGAGCAGACTCACTGAAGGTCGATTTTTGATTGCTAAGTGGAAAAGAGGAGGAATGGGCAAGGAAAATTTCCTGCCCCTACCCCTTTCTCACCTTTTTTAGTGGCAATGAAAACTCGTTGCCCAAGTTGTCCCTTCCGTCTTTAGTTCTTTTTTTTGTGTGTCGCCCGTTGCAAGCAGAGTCGACACAAAGGGATTACTTTCCGTCGTCTAGTAACGATGTCGTCCTGCCTTGTAATCTGCGATTCCTTCAAAACTGTTGGTCTGATTCGAATCAAACTTTCAGGATATGTTTTTCATCCGATGAAGATGTGCACCTTATATTTTTACCTGGTTTTACAGATTTTCACAAATCCGAATATCTCATTTTTTAAAATATGATTTGCTATCCCATCTATAAGTCAGATTCCAACCAAACTTGCAGGATAGTTTGTTCACCTGGTCTATAGACCTATTTCACTATTTGTTCACTTGATACGTAAAAAATTCAAAATTTTTATTTTGTAGATAACAGAAGCTCACTAAGCCAAAAAAAGCTCATTTGTTAATTCGGTTTATTATCTTGAACTCTTTAAAACCGTAATTTAAATTCCAACCCAACTTTCTGTATGTATTGATTACCTGATATCATCGTTCTCCACTTCTGGTACTTGAGGATATTAGATGTTCACTGCGCAGAAACAGCTCATTTGTTAATTTGCTTTGTCAATCTGCAACTACTAAAAACTAGTAGTAAGATTCCAACCACACTTTCAATAAATGTTTTTACCAGATCTGGTTGTGCAAACTATACTTTTGAACTACAAGTCATAGATTGATGAGCCTTTGTCACTAGATGCATTTTTTTTCAGTTTTTGTCTCTTTTGCGACGAATGTCGCGAAGGCGAGACATGGCGACCATAGATTCCATCGTCGGCGTCGTCGATGTCGTCGTCAACATTTGATTAACCCAAATGTTAAATTTTTTTTGGAACTTCAATAGCCCTCTGAAATCTTGCTCAATATCAGTGAAATTTTGACATAATATTCAGCACAACTTCATTAATGAATATCAAGTATATTTTTGAAAAAAAATTCTAATTTTTCCGTATTTTGCCATTTGTTGAACTTCGTGTTTATGAATCATTTTTTTGTTTCCACAATATGCCGCAGACAGATGGTCATTGGTAAGTGGTAACATCTTACGTAATAACCAACATCCATACCAGAATTATGACCTTGGCCGCATCAATGAATTTGACCAAATTTTCACTTTGGTGCATATAATCAACAATGTTTAAACAAATTTTTAATTTTGATGTAGAATTGTTGCATATAGTCTAAAGATAAGCAATAAATTTTCAGGATTTTATTCCGGTTCCAACTTTGGTAAAATTTCCTGAAATGTCCAAGACTAACAATTTTGAAATTTTTGCATGCAATCAAATATTTTTGCAATTTTTCATACCAGACATAATTCTAAAACTAAGAAAAAAAATTTGGTCCAAATTACGGTAAATTTCCTGCAACTCTCAAAGACAAGAAATGTTTGGAGAATTCTTGTAAGCAACCATACTTTTTGGGTGAATTTTAGTCAAAACAATTTTTTCCAAAGGTTACATTTCAAAATTTTTTCATTCCATTTTTGGTAAATATTCTGAAACTCTTAAAGACAAGAATTTTTTTTAAATTCTTGTAAGCAACAATGTATTTTGAATGAATTTTATTGAAAACAAAATTTTCAATGTTTAGATTTCACAAATTTGTATTCAAATTTTGGTACACGACACTCTCAAACTGAGTCAAAGACAAGGAATGTTTTGAAGTTCTTGTAAGCAACCATGCTTTTTGGAAGATTTTTTGTCAAAACAAATATTGCCAATGGTTAGATTTCAAAAAGTTTTAGTTCCAAATTGGCTGAATTACCTGATACTGTCAAAGACCAGTTATTTCTGAGGATTCTTAGTAACCACATCTTAATATAGGCCAAATTATAATGAAAGCGGAGTGTTCCGCGGAACATTTACAAATTATTTAGTTGATATAAAACTGGGTCAGCTTGATCTACATTGTATGCATGAGAGACTCGAGTTTAAGTTACATTAAAGTCTAGATCTGAGATATCACAGCTGGCAGATGCATATTTTTGGCCCGCAGCATCCTCTGAGCTTGGAGTATGAGCCATCCTAACAGAGGACCCCGAGGGAACCCCGGGATATAGAAATAGGACCCAGTATCTCCGGCTTGCGGGGTGTGACCCCTCCTAAACGGAGGCTGACCCCGAGGGTCCCGGGATATAGAAATAGGACCCATTCCGTGGTTGTGCGGGATTAATAAATACACAACCCATCTTTCGGATGGGATGTAAACTCAGGTCCACGTGTTGGAAGAAATGCCACGCTTTCTGCACGTTAAAGAACCCTTGTAGCAAGCTCTTTTTGGGGTGGTCCGTAGGTGATCGGCTACAAGGCTAAATTCCCCGCCCTTGACGATTTCACCCTACTTTTCCAGTGGCAGTCAGAATTTCCCGTCCCATGGCCATTTCCATACCCCAAAGTGATTATTTATCAACAAACTTGTTCTCGTCTTGATATAGCTGAAATATTGCTGATTAGACGTTAAACAATATTCAATCAATCAACTATTTTGTTTCACAATGTTCCTGATAAGAATGAGGTCACTGACCTACATATCCTGCATAAGTAACTCAGGTTTAAGTTCATATTTGAGATACTAGAGTAGGTTGAGGAATAATATTTTGTCGGTGGGTGCGTCTTGGATAGTTGCTAAATTTACTTTGACCTACATTTTATGCATCAACGACTCGGGGAGAGTTTTTATTTAATACAATATACCAATAATCACGCAATTATTAGTGGACGCATCTTCAGGGATTTTAGTTCCTGATTGTTTAGTAATTTCAAACTGACTCATTTGAAGAAAAACAAATTGGCAATATGATAAGCTGTTTGTCCGACTGCTTCTTTCTCTTGTTTGAATTGATTATATTGTTCTCGTATTGATATAGTTGAAATACTGCTCGACGTGGAACTCGAACTTATCAATCAAAATAAAGCCTCCCGGAAGTTTTTTTTCACCATCACAAATGTGTATATCACTTTCCTTTTTGACTTGTATAGGTATGTAGATTGTTATCTGTTCCTTTTGTTGGTACCATTTCCTTGATGATTCATGATAACTAAACTAGTGTCTTCTACCTCAAGTTTTAAAATTAAACAAACCCTTTTGGTACAAGATGAAATTTATATCTCAATGTTCCTTATAGCATGTAAGTCGGACTTACAGATAGTTTGCATTGTAGATATATGCAACTCGTTTGATTTGACGACATGCAATTTAGTAAGTTTGAGGTAGCGTGTTAGGTTCCCCAGAAGCAACCTACAATTTTTTTATCAGCTTTTCATTTATATATATATATATATTGTATGTATATAGGGTCTTTCCTGAAGTGTTTTGAAAGATTATAAAACAAATGCATCATTTACGAGACTTCCAGAGCAAAGTTTCAAAAATTCAACTCAGTAATCTACACAAAAATTCTGATCATCATTGTATTTGGATGTTATGTACCCATTGTTTTACCATTTCATGACTTTCTGTCGTTTGTCTGTTGAGTTGAAGCCCCTCCTCTTTTTAGATAGTGTTTGTTGTTTATTAGCTGCTTTAGTTCCCTTCTTGGGGTATATTCCGTAGTACTGGAACCATTACCTTACGTTGTCTACGGACAATTATCCATATATCATAAATGTCCAAATTGTGTGTTTCTGATAAAACAATAGGTGTGACCGAAGGTACACAATCAACTTATCAGCAACCAATGCATTTAAGACAATAGGGGTGTGGTACAAGAGGTCGAGTTTGTAAGGACCCACTGAATTATATACGAAGTGACATTGACACGAATAAAGATATTAGTTCTGATTTAAAACTTTGTTATCTTAATGTTTGTGGGCTTAAAACTAGATTATTATGCCCTGAATTTCATGAAATTGTTCAGAAAAATGATATTTGTGTATTTGTTGAAACTAAACTTTCTGACCTTGATCTTTTAGATATTCCATTGGGTTATAAACTTTTCATAAAAAATCGTAAGAAATGTAAGAAAGCATCAGGCGGAATTGCGATACTATATAAATCAAAAATAGATAAATATTTGAAATTTCATGTGACGGAAAGTCAATTTGTTCAATGGGTAGAGGTGTCAAAACTACTTTTAAATTCAGATCATGATACCTTATTGGGGTGTATATATATACCACCAGAAAATACACGATATTCTTCAGTAGAATCTTTTGATGAAGTTGAGGATGAATTACAGTTTTTTTTAAATTCACATAGAAGTAATATAGCGCTAATTGGAGATTTTAACGCTAAAACTGGTACTCTTCCTGACTATATTGTACCAGATGATACTGTTGTAAACATTTTTGATCTAGACTATGACAGTGAAATACTTGAGTATTTGTATGATTATGAAAATTTAATTAGATTCAATATTCCATTACAGAGGGTATCAAAATGTACATGTAAACCAAATAATTAT
>MJUU01034954.1:0-29806 GCA_002080025.1 Modiolus philippinarum
TACATACACAAGCTGAGAAATCCTTGACGAAAAATTTCAATATATAGCAAAAGGGAAAAAAATCAAAGTTATCGTCAAACAGGAAGTAGATGAGTCACGGACTTGAAATAGGGAGACACGATACAACTCATCATACTAAAGCTTCAGACCAAATATCAAATCATTACTACATACACAAGCTGAGAAATCCTTGACGAAAGATGTTCTGGACGGACGGACGGACGGACGGACAGACGGACAAGGGTAAAACAGTATACCTCCCTCTCCTACGGAACGGGGGTATAACAAATGAAATATATGATAATAAACCATAGAATCATGAATGTCATAACATTTATTATTATTGAACTCTACTTTTTCTATATTCTAAGCAGTCAGATATGAAATTAGAAGACATTTTGAGAATTTGAACACAGTTGCTATTCATAATTATATTTTAATTTTTCTTTATTATTAATTTTCATATAGAGTTTATATTGATTTGTTATCTTATTTTCAAATATAGTTCGCTGGGTTTCGTAACCACTGCAATTAAATAAAAAGTGATATTCATCTTCAATATTGGAACTACAAAGTGGACACAATCTGTCCTTTTTAGAAATATTTAAATGTCTTCCTTTTTAAACCAGAATTAAACCAGAATATTCAATTACAAATGTGCATCAAATGTACATGCATGCACATTTTGTTTTGTGAAATTGTACGCGCATGATTTCTAATGAACGTGAATTACATACTGCAGTATATGAATGGGCATGCTCAAAAGTAGCCCTTTTGATCAGTCAGGGGTGCAAATTAAATAAGTTATTGGCAAAATAGCTGAAAATACTCTAACTCCAATAACTCCAATAAAAATAATCTGATCAATAAGGCAGTACAGAATGCACATCTACATATCATAACCAATAATCCTATATCCAATATGAAAGTAATCCATTAAGCAGTTACAGAGGAATTGCAGTGACAAGATGATACTTGGTGTTTTAGCTATAAATAGTTTTCGTCCAATAACTCTCATAAAAGTAATCCAATTAATAAGGCAATAATGTATGTAGCACATCTACACATCATAACCAACAATCCATTAAGCACTTTCAGAGGAGTTGCAGTGACAAGATGATACTATGGTATTTTAACTAAAAATAGTCTAAGTCCCGTAACTCCCACAAAAATTTTCAAATCAATATGTAAGTACTGTATGCACATCTACATATCAGGACCAACAATCCTGCTAAATATGAAAGCAATCCGTCAAGCAGCAGTGACAAGAACAGGACTGACGGATGGACGGACAGACAGATGGGTCAAAACATTATACCCTCCACAAGTTCTTGCGTAGAGTATAATAACTTTGATCTGGAAATTCCAATATGATTTATATGAAAAAGAAAGGAAATGGGGTAAATGTCAAGGAGACAACATCCAGGTTAAAACGACCCAAAACTAAGCATGATGTTACAAAATTATCCTTAGTTTAGTTAAAATATCTTGAACAAGAATATGTGTCTAACTGACACAATGCCCCGCCTCACACCTATTTTGAACAATGCTATATTTCATGATCAGTGAAACATGAATTTGGTGGCATGGGAAAATATTTGTTATGTTTTTTTATTTGTATCCTAATGTGTATTTATATGATGTTTCATGATAACAGCATACACCTGTCACAGAAAAGAAACTTTTTTGACGTAAGTATTACATCGAGGTGCTTCGGAATGAAATTACCAATTCTAGTACATTTCAAGCTACCACGTCAACAGAAACACAAATAATTGATGATCACATGATAGCTACAGCTGAACTTAAAGCAACTTCTAATTATAAAAGCATTCCTACTATGTATTGGCTTCCTAAACTTCACAAAAATCCTTTCAAATTTGGTTTTATTTCGGCATCAAGTAAATGTTCAACTACGTACTACACATATTTCTGTTTTATTGACCAGTGCACTTACTACCATAAAAAATCTCGTCATCAACTTTAGCAACAAATGTTATGAATACAGTGGAATTAACTACTTTTGGAGTGTTAAAAATTCAGTAGAAGTTTTGGAAAGACTTTGATCTGTTAATGAAGCATACACCTCCGTCAATAGCTATGATTTTTCTAACCTTTATACTACATTACCGCATACACTCATCAAAGAGAAATTTTCGTATTTGATCAAATGGTCCTTCAAAAAATCAGGATGTACGTACATTTGTTGCAATACATTTAAATCGTATTTCAGTGTAGACAAACATGACAAATATACAAACTGGACTTATCAGGATGTGATAAAAGCATTAAATTTTCTTCTTGATAATATTTTTGTTCGTTTCAGTGATACAGTCTATCGGCAAAAAATAGGTATTCCTATGGGTACCAACTGTGCACCTCTCATAGCAGATTTATTTCTTTATTGCTACGAGTCACAATTCATGGCAAAAATTCAAAAAGAAACTTAAGCTTCTAAACAGCATTAAATGGATAAATTTAACAGTACATATAGATATTTGGACGATATTTTGGCTTTAAACATTCCTGAATTTTCTAAATTTACAGATGAAATTTATCCTTCAGAACTTACTTTAAATAAATCCAATAGCAGCAGTGATACTCCTTTTCTTGATCTTGATATATCAATAAATCAAGGAAAGTTAAACACTAAGGTTTATGATAAGAGGGATGATTTCTCCTTCCCTATAGTCAATTTTCCCCATCTCGACAACGATGTTCCGTTAGCCCCTTCTTACGGGGTCTACATTTCACAACTTGTTCGATATGCACGAGTATGTAGTGATGTTTCTGACTTCAACGACCGAAATCTTTGTCTCACTGAAAAACTTCTGCATCAAAGGTTTAGATATCATAAATTGATAAAAACATCCTCTAAATTTTATTATAGATACATTGACTTATTAAAAAAATTTGGTTCTACATGCAGGGCTCTTATACATCAGGGCTTTTCACATCCAAACTTCTATGACAATATCATTTACAAAGCGCATAAATTCAAAAATTGTCCTTCCAAACTTATTAATCCGTTGAACAAACTTATTCATAAAGGATATAAATACAGCATTGTTGTTAATTCTGGTTTTTGTTGGCAAAAATATTGATCATCTACTAAATGCTTTACAGCATAACTAAATTTAAACAATTTTTCATATTGGCAGTATTTGGCATTGCACAATATCAAGTTCTTCTTTCATAATTGATGATGTTGTTATACCAAATCTATTTAGAAGTATTTCAATTGAAGTTTCATATGTAAGAAGGCTTGATATCTTGGTCAACGGAAATTATGTCCTTAGCTAGCTGTCAGTACCTGCGAGCATTTGTTCAGACAGAACCTGTGTGTATGTACATGTACTTCCTTGTAAGGGTACTCGTCTTGATAAGTTGGACTTTTTTCTAGTTTGATTTTTACTGTGAGTCTTTTGTGTATTTATTTTTTGGCCATTCACCACACATAGGGGGAGGGTTTGGATCCAAGAAAACGAGTTTAACCCAACCACAATTTTTGCGCCTGTCCCAAGTCAGGAATATGTTGGTGACTGGCTTGTCCGTGTCTTCTTATAAAATTTTAGTTTCTTGATATTTGGGTTATTGGATGTGGTTTGTTTCCATTGATTTATTCACTTTTTTACCTTTTTGGGGCCATTTCGGGCTTGCTATATGGTGTGAGGTTCCTCACTGTGTTGAAGACCATACGGTGACCCCTAGATGCTTAGTTTTGGGTCGTTTAAACCTTGATATGGGATGATGTCTCCTTGACATTTACCCCATTTCCTTTCTTTTTCATATTAAATCTCATACTATCCCCCTTTTTCCATGATCAGTAAAGCATGAAATTGGGAGCATGGAGAAATTTCTATAATGAGTTTTGTTTAATTACACCTCAATGTATATCGATGTAAAGTTTCATGATGATAGCATACATCCTTCACAGAAAAAAAACTTCAACCTAAGGGTAAACCTCATACTACCAGCCTTTCATCCAAGATCATTGAAGCATGAAGTTAGTCGTGAGGTTAAATTTGCATAATGATTTTTGTTTAATAATACCCTAATGTGTATTTATTCAAATTTCATGATAAAAGAATACATCCTTCACAGAAAAAAAAACCTCATACTACCCCCCCCCCCCCCCTTTTTCCATGATCATTGAAGCATGATGTTGGTAGCCGGGACAAATTTTTACTATGATTTTTGTTTAATTATACCCTAATGTGTATTTATACAAAGTTTCATGATGATAGCATACATCCTTCACAAAAAAACTTCAACCTAATGGAAAACCTCATACTACCAGCCTTTCATCCAAGATCACTGCAGCATGTAGTAGCGAGGTTAAATTTGCATTATGATTTTTGTTTAATTATACCCTAATGTGTATTAATACAAATTTTCATGATAAAAGAATACATCCTTCACAGAAAAAAAAACTTCAACCTAAGGGTAAAGCTCATACTACCCCTTTTTTCCATGATCATTGAAGCATGAAGTTGGTAGCCGGGATAATTTTTTACTATGATTTTTGTTTAATTATACCCTAATGTGTATTTACACAAAGTTTCATGATAATAGCATACATCCTTCACAGAAAAAAAAACTTCAACCTCAGGGTAAACCTAACTTGGGACGGACGGATGGACAGACGGACGGACATACCTGAACACTATATGCCCCCCTACTATCGTAGGCGGGGCATAAAAATGAATGAATAAACAAGAACTGTCGCCGAATGGCAGCCAAAGATGCCCCCCGCTAATTGAATCCTGAATCGATATGGTAAGTGCAAAATTAAGTTGGTGTGGACACAATACAGGTGTGGACACAGTACAAGTATGGACACAGTACAAGTATGGACACAATACAAGTATGGACACAATGATATAATCTTCAAGAAAAAACTTTTCCAAAGGGTTCCAATGAAAACACTGTCTAAATCAGACAAATATAAAATTCACCTTTTTTTCAGCCTATTTGACATTTTACACATCTACATATAGTGTTCTTCCTTTGTCTAAAGTTTCATCAAAATCCTTCAAGTGGATTAAGAGGAGTTGTGCGTATGAGGTAACCCATACATGGGAAATCAACGAAAAGTCAAAGTCAGATTATCTCCCCTTCCTGGTTTCAGACAATAATTATATTCCTTCATGCACATCTCCATATAGTGTCCTTCCTTTGTGTAAAGTTTCATCAAAATCCTTCAAGTGGTTTAAGAGGAGTTGCGCTTACGAGAAGTGTGGACAGACGGATGGACAGACGGACGGACAGACAGACAGACAGGGTAATTCCTATATATCCCCCCAAACTTTGTTTGCGGGGGGTATAATCAAAGTTGGAAGTTACAGATATATAGTTAAATATGAACTGTTTCATCGCCTCACTTGTAAAGCACCCAGATGTCCAGACAAGAGAATCATGAGAATTGGGGTTATCCCCATGGCCTCAACCTGATCTGATATTCTGTCATGTGCCCACATGGCAAAGGGTCTGTGTTGTATGATGGATGTGATTATCTTCCTTGACAAAATGGACTTTTTGTGTTTCTAATTTCAAAACATTCAATTTATTATTTAAGTCAAAAGAATATATTGCTATTGACAGTAAATGTGTTTATTTAATATTTCTTATGTTTAATATTTGATTTTATTTATCATTTGTCTTTACTTTGAAAATTTGAATTTCATTCTTTTCTTTTCTGAAGTAATTATACTTAAGACATATATAACAAGAATATGTGTCTAATGGCACATGCCCCGCCTTACAACTATTTTGAACAATGCTATATTTCGTAATCAGTAAACATGAAGTTGGTGGCATGGGTATATTTTTATTATAATTTTTGTTTAATCATACCCTAATGAGTATTTAATTTAATTGGCGTTTAAGGTAGTTCGACACTAATACACGGCGCATTCGATTGGCGCATTTGCGAAACACGAGTCGGATGCGGAATTGACTTGATTTTCAAACCGCAATATTCCTGTATTGGCCTATTCACTGTGACGTCATAATAGATTGACATACACTTTCCCGCAAATTAGCTCCCTTTTCCCGTAAATATTGTCTATTTCGAAAACTATATTAAATATCTCTCTTAATCGAACGGTGACATATAGATTTTTTCAGCGCAACAGATAGCTTAAGTGTTTATCTCTGAAATATCAAAAAATAAAAAAAATCTGTCTGATATTTATTTTATATGAAAGATAAACAATAAGCATGTTATCACAGTTCCCTATATATTCTTTGTAAATATTGCTGAAAAATACTGAATTTGGCCTGATTTTCAAAGCCAGATAACAGGAAAAGATGATCGGTGACATATCATTTTTATTTTATTTTTTGAATACATAGGTTAAGACCTACAAAATATCTTAAAAGAAAAAAATTCTGTCTGAAATTTTTATTAGGATCGAACTACCTTAATGATAATGGCATACAAACCTTAAAAAAAGAGACTTCAACATTTTGATAAACCTCAAGCTTTCCCCCTTTTTTCTGTGATCAGTGAAGCATGAAGTTGGTTGCAATGGTAAATATTGATTGTTGTTTTATTTAATTATATCATAATGTGTATTTATATAAGGTGTCGTAATAAAAGCATACATCCTTCACAGAAAAAAACTTCAACCTAAGGGTTAACCTCATACTACCCCCCTTTTTGTCTATGATCAGTGATTTTTGTTTAATTATACCCTATTGTGTTATTATATAAAGTTTCATGATTATAGCATACATTCACAGAAAAAAACTTCAACCTAAGGGTAAACCTCATACTACTCCCCCCCCCTTTTTTGTCCATGATCAGTGAAGTTTGAAGTTGGTAGCAAGGATAAATTTTTTAAAATGATTTTTGTTTAATTATACCGTAATGAGTATTTATAAAAAGTTTCAGTGTAAAAGATACAATAAGACCACTCCAAATTCGTCTAACTCATCACGACCAACCAAAGTGTTTCGGGTACCTATTTAGATCACAAATATATGTATAGAATATTTTGAAATATTAAATTGATCAAGGCCGTACCCTCATCAGCGACTCAAGCCTCAATATTAGCAACAGTGTAGAATAAATATAACTATTTTAATACACTTAACAATAATATATGAGGAGTCGTACACTAAGTGGTCATTAAGTAATTATCCATTTTAAAGTAAATTGTTATGTATTTTAATTTTGAAAAAAGAGGTTATTTTAATTTTGCTGAAGTTAGTAGATCCTTTAGACTATTGTGTTTTTTGTATGCTATAATTGGCAGTCTATGGAATATTTTTTTTGCTTGCTCATCCTTTTCAATGTAATGCCAATGTTTTCTGAGTATTCTGCTGAGCTGTTTGAAGCAAGGGTTGTATTTAGTTGCAAAAACTAAAGGTGGTTTTGTATTTTTAGATTTCTCCTTGTATTGTAGTGCTGTTTTTGGGTGTACCTGTTTTCCAATAGTTATCAAATTATCTACCTCATTAATTTTGTATCCCCTTGAAAGTAAATTATTTTTGAAAAATTCTATTTCGGATTCCAGATCTTCTTCATTGTTGGTGCAGCGAATGTATCTAATTACTTCTCCTATTATAAACCCTTTAAATACTGATTTAGGGTGTGCTGAAGATCTAGGCAAGTATTGATAGTTGTCAGTTGGTTTTCTGTATAAACGAACATCCAGTATATTTTTTGTTTTGAATCTATGTCCTTTAAATACAATGACATCTAGAAAATGTAAGCTTTCTGTGGATATTTCGAAAGTAAATTTCAATAAAGGATGTATGTTGTTAGCTATTTCAAAAAATGAAAGAAGTTCTTCCTCAGTTCCGGCATAAAGCAGAAATCCATCGTCTCTATAAACTGATAAATGTAGAATGTGCTCTCTGAATAAAAATCTATTTACTATATCTGTTATTATTTCAAACATTGGTATATCGGTTAGACAAGGTGACATTGGGGCTCCCATTGGGACACCTATTTTTTGGCGATATATTATATCATTGAATTCAAATTCATTGTTTTCTAGTATTATTTTTAGAATATCTAACGTTATATCTTTGGGTGATAAAGGAATTTGAAAGACATGCAATTTGATTTTCGGTCATGCTCTGTTTACTGCTTCCAAAATTTCAGTATGTTCCATATTCATGTACATGCTCGTTACATCAAAAGAAGCCATGATTATATCTTTTGGCAGCGTGAGTTTTTCAATCTTATTGATAATACACGTAGAGTCTTTAGTGTATGTCCACTGTGTCGGCACTATTGCTTGTAAAAAATAATTTAAGTATTGACCAATTTTCTCAGTAGGGCTACCACACAGTGATATTATTGGTCTACCAGGAATATTGATCTCTTCAGAATTTATTTTATTGTTCTCTAATAGTTTCAAGGTTGAGGGTCTAGTTTATGTATTTTAGATAACATGTAAAATCGCCCGATCTTGTCCTCTGTTTTCTCTGTTAAATATTTATATGTTATCTTAACAATGTGTCTTGCTTGGTATAGTTGATTTATTAATGCATTTAATTGCGTTTTTATTTCCTTACTACGAGATTTTGTTAATATTTCGTAGTGGGTGTTACCTGATAGATGTGTTGAGGACTGTTAAATGTATTTTTCTCTATCTAATATTATAGTTGTGGAATTCTTGTCTGCCTTTTTAATGATTAGATCTTTGTTTTTACGTAATGAACGTAATGTGGCGATTTCACCAATTGTTAAATTTCCCTTCTTCTTTGTAACTGGTATGCGATCCAAATCATTTTTTACATAAAATATGAAAGATTCAATCGCTTCATTAGCTGAGGTAGGGACATACCCAGATTTCTGCAAGAATGGATGATATATGTAATTGTCCGAACCGTCATCGAAGTGGAATTTGCATCTCATTTTTCGTGCCACTTCGTCCCAGTCACGTAATCAGAGACATTTAAATACGTGTTTTATATGTCTCTGGTAGAAGTTACTGTGTCCACCACCGCGACGTCCTCCCCTTCCGCCTCTGTGGCTTAGAAGTCTCTCCAGATGTTAGAAGTCCAGATGTTCGAGTTGTTTGGCAAGATTTTCTAGTTTATTTCCATCGTCGGTATCTTTATGTTCCATCTTATCGCTAGCGGTTATGGCATCGCTGTATTTCAATTCCCATTTCTGTTTGACTTCTTGTACTTTATTTGTTAATGTTAGTCTGCTTTTTGCACTTTTTGCTGAGAGAAATCCTATTTCAGATCTTGTATTTGTTATAATTTCATTTATGTTAGTGTTTATGTTTTTAACAAACTGGTCACAAACGATAGCCAATTGCTGTTTAAGCTGTTTTTTCATGTAGGTCTCTACTTCAGTTAGACCTGCCTTAATAAAGTCTCTGGCTTCATTAGACCCATAACGTGGTGAAAATTTAATATCCATCCTTATGAAGGAAGGTAGGTCACTGCTTGGTACTGCTGTAATACTATGTGATAGTGTTGCTATCTGGTGTCTTTTTTCCAACATATCTTCAATGCGTTGGATGCAGTGGTGTATTGCTATGTTGTCATCTTCTGTCTTGTCATTTTGTAGGCTTGATTTTAAATCAAAGTTTATTTCCTTATCGAAGTCACATATTTTGTGCCGTGGTTCCTCCTGAGAACATTGGATTAAGAATTTCTCCTCATCCTCTACTTGCAATGTGGGGTTTTCCATCTCCTTCTTTGCTGAAGTACTAGCTTCACTTGTTGAAGTTGAATTCGCTGTATTTGCCTTCTTAAACTCAGCTTGTTTAGTTGTTTTTCTATATTGCTCATTTTGAATGTTTTTGAATCGTAGCGTTCAGAGAAATGGATAAAAACTTTAGGCCACCAAGAAGGTCAACCCCTCAATATACCAAAGTAACAGTGGAATCTGTCAACTAGATAAGTATTCCTGTAGCTAACTGGTGAACGTCAATTTCTGGCTATGATGGCGTCGAAAACCAGACAAGTCAATTTATGAGATAATAATGTCACCCAAAATATAGGATGAATTATTTGGTTTCCCCAATGTACAGTGTCAAAGGCTACATCTGGTTATTTTTGTTCATTAAAGTTTTGACAAAGAGCAGATGTTTTGAAAACCATACAATTTATGTTTTAATTGCCTGAGAACTAAAGAATTCTTATATTGTTTCATCATTAATAATTAGTATGTAAGAGTTCAATGGTTAAGATAGTAATAAGTCAAACGAAGATCACCTATCTTCAAAAGGTAGGAAATACAAGGGCTGGTCTCAGGTGAAGTAACACTTCGAGAAAACAGTGTTTAATTTAATATTTCAAAATATTCTATACATATATTTGTGATCTAATTAGGTACCCGAAACACTTTGGTTGGTCGTGATGAGTTAGACGAATTGGGAGTGGTCTTATTGTATCTTTTACATTGAAACAAAATGAAAGGTGCAAAACTATCTTTAATACATTTCCAACAATCGCTTATAGCAGAGGGAAAAACCTTCAAGAATTACTAAAGAAATGATTCACTGATATAGGAAGGAAAACCTCAGAGAATTACTGGACGAATAAATCGTTTATAACTGAAGGATAAACCTTCGAAAACCAAATGCATTGTAATTATTAAAATTACATGAACTGTATAGAAAACAGTATTAAATAAACAAAAGATTGGTGCAATAAAAACTGGTGTATGGTCCAACATATATTGTGTGTAAAATACAATTATAAATAAACTAATCTGCAAACAAAAGCGGAGGCCACTGAAGAGACTCGCCGTTCATTAAAAATAAGAGTCGAAACACCCGTTTATACATGTAATCAGACTATAAGCTGACAATACTCAGCGAATCATAATGTCATGACGACTATGTGGAAGTAAAAAAACTACGAAAACACTGCATATTTGTGTGTAAACATAAATTACAAAGAAATAGGGTTTGAGGCCCGAATTAATCAGTACAGAGATGGGATTTGGTGCTTTTATTGCAAAATGATTTTTGTTTAATCATACCGTAATGAGTATTTATAAAAAGTTTCATGATTATAGCATACATCCTTCACAGTAAAAAGAACTTCAACCTAAGGGTAAACCTCATACAATCAACTTTTTTCCTATGATCAGTGAAGCATGAAGTTGGTTCCATGGGTAAAATTTTATTATGATTTTTAATTAAATAGATGCTAAAGTGTATTTATATAAAGTTTTATGACAATAGCATACATCCTTTTATAGATAAAAAACTTCAACCTAAGGGTAAACCTAACTTGGGACGGACGGATGAATGGACGAACAGACGGCATAGGGTTAACCCTCCCGATTTTTGCGGGAGTCACCCGCAATTTGGCACAAAACAGATATTTCTCCTGCAATGAGATGGTCTCCCAGCCAGGAGACACCGCAGTCATATGGTGTCAATCAACCAGGTGAAATTATCGTACATGTCTGTTATTGACTTTTTGTCAATCTGCACATGTTAATGAGACTGATTAATTATTGTTGATTGGGGCAGTTATGAGGACAGGTGTTGTTTAAATTGCAATCAGTCAGCAGTGACAATAATTAATAGGAATTAACAAACTTATTTCGATACAACCCTTTTTTTTCTTAAAAAAACTACTAATTACCTCCATTGTATAATTTTCCTTTTCCTAAATATTAGCCTTAAGATTTTTGTGTTCACACTGAAATACCACAAATTACTGTGATATTTTGCAAATTCTCTAAATTACATTCTCTGAAATAATATTTTTGGACATTTTCACAATATTTTTTGGTTCGTTGAACTTAAAACTAAATGATTTTAACTATATATTGATATACTGATCTCTTGTTATTACCACCATGACAGTGTAAACTTCTAGTATGCTTGTCTCTGATACAATTCAGTGACTGAGTGCACTGGTTAGCTCTTAGATAAGTTTAATCATAACTCCTTTGATGATAGATTTGCAAATCAAAGTGCAAGAAATGAACTGGACTTTTATTAGGCCACATCAAATTAATTAATACATGTAATAGATCCTCACCCGCCCCAATTTTTCTAAGCTCTATTTTTTTTAAATTTATAATTATTCAGAAATTTTCTTTAAATTCCTATCAATTTTAGTAAAAATCAGTAAAAAAAAATAAATAAAACCCTCCCTCCCACCCCAGATATTTTGTTATAGGTGGATGAGAATCTACAAATTAACTTGATAGGGCCTTACATTACTGGCAGGGGGAAACCTTTGAACTGGGAAACAAGCAGAAAATGACGTTATGGAAAATCTCCTGCAATTTGCAACTGGATTGCAGGAGATCTCCTGCAATTGGGTTTCAGAAGGTTAACAGGTATGACAGACGGACGGACACACCCGAACACTATATGCCACCCTACTAGCGTACGGGGGGCATAAATATGATCTCCTCCATTCTTCAGTAGCAGGTGGCATAAGGTGAACAAGCTTAACTCCACACATTCTTTAATCAGTCTGAATTAGACTGTCGCTCATCTAAAAGGCTAAAAGCTTAACTCCACACATTCTTAAATCAGTCTGAATTAGACTGTCGCTCATCTAAAAGTTAGCCTTTTAACTTGAGCACTTTTAGCTTATATATACATTATGGCAATACATTTTGGAATACTTCAAAATGCATACAACACCATGCGAAATATTCTTTTGGCCAAGTTTAAAATGCTTTACTTTTGGTTTCAAAGTTACTTTTCTCTTGTTATTTGTTGATGTTGAACTACTGTACATTTGTAAATAAAGTATCTGTATACGCATTGTTTAGATTCTTATGTTCAGCCATAATACTGATGTCAGGTATCCTGCATACGAATCAGTAGATATGATAACCCTCAGTCCACTACGTTCCTTTTAGGGTTACGACTTGGCCCCATTACCTGTAATGGAGCAAAATTTGTTTCAATTTTTAAGCGAAATACCTACTGGTGTATGAACATAATCAATTATTACTGCTAATATCTCTTATATTTCAGTGAAAAATTCTCCTTAAGTGGCTCAAAAGTTCTTTTTTGAAACGCGTTTTCAAAACTGTTTTCCAAGTTTTGGCCATTTTGAAATTCATTTTGATGAACATTATCAGATAAAGGATTTTAAAACCCAATCCTGACATTTCCGGATAATGTTAATGTTAAATTCCAGTGTCTATGACCGACATTTATTAGCAGAATCCGTGGCAGCATTTTCTGATTTTATTCATTAGTCTCTGTCAAACCGGCAACTTACTTCTCAAAGCCTTCGCTTCAGTTTTTCAATTTGATGTGTAACACTTTTCATAAGGAGGAATATGCATATTTTTTTATTTATTTGGAGATTTTTTACTATCAAACGTCTGATTAGCTCATAATAAAACCACTACTTCGCCTGGTGTGAATCTCCATAACGGGTAATGGGACCAAGTCGTAACCCTCATATAGTGGACTGAGGGTTACGTTATCCGTATCTAAGGAATCAGGGGCCAAGTATCTGCCACTACACTGCCATCTAGTCAACCTCCTGTTAGTTGCAAAAGGGATGAAAATAACATCTAACTAAAACTTTCATCAGCATCAACATGTTGCAGTCCATTGGCTAAAAAATGAATGGGATTTACCAAATCAGAAAAAAATAAAAGGACCTATGGAGCTACGGTTCCGCAGCTAGATCATGACATGATGGTGATTGGGAAGATTTTTGTGGTAAATACCTAATGGTTTGAATGAAGTCATACTCTTTTTCTAACGCGTCTAGCAATAAAAACGAATCTTCTGCTGGTTCATAAACATGGTTAAGATCATCTGTGGACAGGTGAGAAATGTTTGGCGTTGCAAATTTTGACATCGAAAATATTTTATGCAGCAAAGGGAAATAACTGCATGGATAAGCCTAATTTATTTATTACACACCCGACCTCGTGTCATTTAAAGGTAAGGTAAAGGTAGGTAAAGGTAAGTTTTATTTAACGTCGGTGAACACAACTCAACAATTAACATCAGCTCTTTTCGGGCTTTTAAACCGACGGCGAGATTTTTCGACCTGTTGGCACTGATGCCGTTCTCGCACGGTCGCCAGGTTTTGTGTCATTTATTTCATCCTTATACCAGAATAATGGACTTCGGCTATTATTATAAGTTAAAATGTAGGCAAAACAAAAGATACCTTGATCCGAAATATGATTTTAAAAAAATGACCCATTTAAAACTTAACTGAACTGTTAAAATCATAGAAATTTGTCAGAAAAAAGACTTTGGACAATAATGCACAGTTCTAAATATGAAATAATAATGATGTTCAGTTAACTTAAATTTTTAAGAAAATGTGTGTTTTCAAAGATTTTTTGAAAACAGCTACTGTTTTAGAGTCACTTACACAGATTGGAAGTTCATTCCACAGTTTGGGTGCCACTGCTGAAAAACTACGTCACCATATGTGACAGTTCTGATTTTGGCACAACAAGTTGCTTTGAGGAGTTCATTGACCTTAATTTTCTTGTCGGCTGATACAGTTTCAGTAGATTTTGTAGACAGACTGGTGACTGACAATGCAGAGCTTTATACATATAATTACATTTAATTATAGGTCTCTGGTTTGAACAAGAACTTTTCTATCCTGTATTCCACTGCAATCCAGTGTCAGTTCCTTCAACACGGGCGTTATATGTTCAAATCGGGATGTTCTGGTGATTGTTTTGCTGATGTTGTAATTTGTTTAACATCGCTTTAGGAATACCATGAAGCAGTGCATTACAAAAGTCCACGAGAATTCACTAATGATGTTTAAGTACTTTCGTGTCTTGATTTCTCATCTTGTGTGTGTACTAAGGATTTGATATTTTGTCTGAAGCTTTGGTATAATAAGTTGTACCATGTCTCCCCTTTTGAAGTCAGTCACTCATTTACTTCCCGATTTCCAAAAACTTTTGATTTTTTTTCCATTATAGCCACATATTGAAAATTTTCGTCAAGATTTCTCAGCTCATGTATTTAGTAATGATTTGATGTTTGAAATGAGTTGTACCCTGTGTCCGCTTTTCAAGTGAACTTCGTCTGGTTTACGGACGTTTTGCATTAGTGTAATTTGTCAAAGTTTTCTTTGCAGTCTTGTGTTATAAATGTACTATCTGGCGGTGGCATCCGTGTCCGGCATGGACACTTTTTCTTTTATTATATATATATTTCCAGCTTTATACACACAAACAAAACATAAGATCGGGTATCTTACCATAAACTTTCGATTGTCTGATACTTGTCACAATATGGGCATTTGTAAGGTTTAAATCCGAATTCAACGATTCATTTCAATGACTTTAAAACTCCAACTTGTGCACCGGGTAGTTTCTTTCTGACTTTGAAAGACCACGGCTGGCGTAGGCAATCACACGTTTCTGACCATCCTGATTTTGATACAGCACAGCACCTAATCCAGTCTGACAAGCGTTTGTGTGGAGCTCAAACTGTTTCTTGTAATCTGGAAATCCTAAAATCGGTGGATTTGATAGATGATTCTTCAGTTCATAAAATGCATCATCCTGTTCTTTGTCCCAGTGCCAAGGTTTAACGTCAGTCTTCTTTTTCTTTCCTTTCTTGGTTGAGGTTGATGGCATTAAGTCTATTAATGGTCTGGCTTTCTTAGAGAAGTCACGGATAAACTTCCTGTAATATCCCAGGAAACCTAAAAATTGGCGTACTTCCTCTGAGTTTGTTGGCTTTGGCCAGTTCATCACTTTCTCTACTTTCTCTGGATCAGGCTCAATACCATCAGCTGAGACGATGTGGCCAATGTACTTCACTCGTTGTTTGAAAAGGGAACATTTCTTGGGTGACAGCTTCAAACCGACATCTCGTAGCCGTTGAAATATCTTCTGCATCCTGTCAAAATGTTCATCCACTGTTTTGGAGAAGATGATCAGGTCATCCAAGTAGATAAAACATATTCGAGTATGAAGATCCCCTAAACAGTCCTCCATTAGCCGCTGGTACGTTGCTGGTGAGTTGGCCAATCCAAAAGGTAGACGGTTGTATTCGAAGAAGCCAAGAGGTCCAACGGTGAAGGCTGTTCTCTCCTTGTGCTCCTCTAAAACTTCTACCTGATGGTACCCGCTCTTCATATCTAAAACTGTGAAGTATTGATTGCCACCTAATGAGTCGAATATTTCCTCTATGCGTGGGATTGCATATGAATCCTTGATGGTTCTCTGATTCAGTTGGCGATAGTCAACGCACATCCTTAGACTGTCATCCGTTTTCCTCACTAAAACCACATTAGAAGACCACGGTGAATGGGATCGTCGAATAATTCCTGCCGACAATAACTGGTGTAGATGGTTCCTTACTTCCTCAATCATCGAAGGCGGAATTCGGCGGTGTCGTTGCTTAAATGGTCGATCATCTGTTAAGTCTATTCTGTGTCTTACTGCTGATGTATGACCAATATCAGTATCTCCTGTAGAAAATATGTCTTTATATCTGTTCAGCAGTTCTTTTCCCCTCTCTAGTTCGTCATTATCCAGTATATCAGTAGGCAATTTAACCAATTGTAGAATGTCCTCTGACTTTGATGTCTCATTTGGTGGTAATTCCTCTATGCTTACTGGTTGCAGTTCACATACAATAGATCTTGGTGCAACTGTAACAGTTCTCGTGGTGATGTTGGATATATGGACAGGTATAGGCTCTTTCCTTTCTCTGTGGTAAGTAACAACAGATGGTACAATGTCCAGATCATCAGGTATTGCTGACTTTCTAGTAGAATGAAGTAGAGCACAGACTGATGGGTACTGTAGTTGTTTGTCTAAGTATCCATTAATTACAATTTCCGAGTTTGGTGGAATGGAGACTGGCTTATTCTCAGCCGATCTAACTATGGCCAATCTATTCTGCTGCTTCTGTAACTCTTTGTTCCTTAAGGTCAAACATCTGAATGCAAGGTACCATGGTGTGTACAAGTGTGCATCCTGTAAATACTTTGGCCCAATTGTGATCCTGATGTCCTCCATAACTGCACTTAAAATGTTAGTTCCTTTTAAAAGTGGTACTGTTATGTTGTACTCGCTGTCTGGAACTACTAGGAACAGTCCTGGGTATTTTGTTGACGTTGAAGTCCCAATACCAGTAAGTTGTAATTCTGCTTCTATGTAGCCCAAATACGGAAGTTGCTGTCCGTCAGCACATTCAATCTTCAGCAATCCCGAAAGCTTTTCAAGTGGAACAGATGAGCAATGTTTGTTGTAAAATGATTCACTCATTGTTGACACCTTAGATCCTGTATCCAACAAAACTTCAGTCTCAAACCCGTTTAAGAAAACAGTTACTTCATTGGCTGATCCGGTCAATCTTTGATCTTTTGTTGTAGAGTTGGTAGTTGATTGCTGTTCTTCAAATGACATTCGTTGATAAGTAAAGGCTCGTTGAACTTTTCTGGAATTGTCCAGTCTCACTCGGCATCCAATGGCAATATGACCAGGTTGCCCACATCTCCAGCAAGTTGTTACTCCTGATGGATTGGCCCTTCGTTGCCTTCTATCAACAGGTCGATAGACTACAGTCTCATCTGGGATAGAGTTCTTCAAAACTTGTTGCCTTCTGACTTCCTGATGTTGCATCTGATTCGTCAGTTTCTGTACCAAAGCTCTCAGTCTTACTAATTCATCATCTTCTTGCTTGGTTACGGTGTCTGTTGTTAAGCCTTCTCTTTCTAGTTTGTCTTGTCGTCGTTGTTCCTCGATTTCTCTAATAGCTACTAATAACTGGTTGTAATCCTTTATACTGTCAAACTTATGACTGGATACAGTTCTCAACTCATATCTCAGTCCCTTCCAAAACTTGCTTCTCAACATCTCATTGATGTCAGTCCGGTAAACTTTACCACGTTGTCTGGCCTTGTTAAGCATCTCTTAAAGTCTGCATCCCCATGATGAAACATCTTCGTCATCTCCTTGACATGCAGTATAAAACTGCAAGCAGGGTCTCCTGTTGGTCAACTGATCCAAAAATGCTGTCCATCTTGTCAATGACATCATCTACGGTAGCATCAACTCCAAGACGCATGACAATACGACTAGCTTCACCGCAAACAGATCGTCGGATAGCTTGGGCAATAATCTTATGTCTATATTTCTCCTTTATTAAACAGGATACTTGGTATCTCCAAAGGTCATATGATACATCATCAGTTTTATCTCCACCAGAGAAGGAAGGAAGCTTTGGTATAAATGGCATATATAAAACGTCATCAGTCTTTGGTGTAGAGAATTCCTTCATCCAGTTCTTAAAAGCATCAGTAGTTTCTGCTTTTGGTTTGACTTTCATGTCCTTGAAAGCTTTAATGATGTTCTCCACATCTTGTTGTGTCAAATCCTCAGACATGGTTTTAAGTATTTAGTCACCTAAATAAGTCTAAAAGGAATACAAATATAAGCCTACAATAAAACAAGTAAATCTAATCTGAAATAAAAGATGAAATAATCTACAAGAGAAGAAATCATCTACAATAGAAGAAAATAATCTGAAATCAAGAAGAAAATCTACAAAAAAGCAAATATGATAATCTGAAAGGGTAAATAAAGGAAACAGTTTTATCTGAAAAAAAAATGGATCTACAAAAGAAGGAAAATATCCATTTATCTACAAAGAAAATAAAATTATCTAAATTGAAAACAGTAAGAAAAAAGAAATTAATGCCTACAAAAGAGAATACCTGAAATAAATCAAGGTGTCTGAAAAGAAGGAAATCTACCTAAAATAAACTTAAAAATCTAGAGGTAAACAAAAGAAAGCTGAAAAGAAAACACAATATTAATGCTACAAAAAGGTAAAGTTCCTGAAAGAAATATAAACATCTGAAAAGAAAGTAAACATCATAACTATATTCTATACAAAAGAAAAAAAATCTGAAAATCTGTAAACTGTGCCTGTAATCTTCAATCACACCAACTAAATACATACCAAGGTGTGATCAGAATATTACAAAATGTATACCAATCTCTGTATGACAACCGTATACAACACCAAAACAAAACCAATATCAGTCAATATAAATACCGCTGAATCTACAAATCAACTACCCTGAATCAAAAACTCCAATTATACTTACACTAAAGTACAACTATTCAACAATTCACTTGCAACTGAACTGTCAGAGCTATACTTACTTTCAATTACATCAACTGAAAATACTAAGTCAATATACTCACATCGTTCTGTTTAGTCTTGTACTAGGATACTAATTACCTACATTAAAGCACAAAGTCAAACCAACCAAGGCTAAACTAACTCAACTGCAGACCAAACAGTCTATACTTACAATATCTAACCACCTTAGTGTAAACTTAAACCTAATACAATTCTCCTACTGCTCACTGACTATACTTACTATATGTACTCATGTTACTCCATAATATGGTTTACAAGTATAATTATCTATGTGTTTATCCTTGTGTAGATCTTACCTGTCTCTTGTTTTATATGTGTATATGTCTAGTATAGTAAAGGGATGGAATAGCTTTCGCTCACTACTCTATCTTTATTAGACAATGACCTCTAATTTTGATACAATATAAATCAAAATTATAATAAATAATAGTACTAACTAAAGTTGTACAAAATTAAGATTCAACTGGCTAATACAAATAACACAATGTGCAAATATAAAATTTAGATACAACTCAATTGTTCAATTCATTTTTAAATAAGTGAAAAAAATAATTTAAAGTTGAATAATTTAAAGTTCCAAATTTAACTTAACAAATGAAAGTTATATGAAAAGAATTAGAGAAAAGGTTTAATGGAAATCAAAAATTTAATAAGTTAATAAATGAATCAAATTAAATTTAGTTTAACAAAAGAAAAAAAAAGATCTTTTCAAATAATTAAACTTAATTCGAAAATAGAAATAATCAAGAAAATTTAAATCTTAATTTACATATTGTCTAATATCTAATACACAAGATAATGTATATCTAATACACAAGATAATGTATGAATAAAATTATACAACACAAGTAAGATCTATCTCTACTATGTCACAAAAGTATCAAGACACAAATAAAGTCTATTACAAACTATAAGTATGCTAATTACAATTTCATACTGATATATGAGTAATACAACTAAGTGACAATCATGTTCACTAACTATAACACAATAATACATCAGCGAATCTTCTAATATGTGTAGTCAGTTCCAATCCATGAAGATCCATCGCTGAATATACGGTTGGGCGCCATTGTAAAAGTGTGGAATTTCCATGCTAGCAAAGGCCGCAATATATAAATAAGTCTCATCTCAGTTCTAGGGTTCTTTATTCATCACATCTTTTACAAGTAGATATAATATCTAAATAAAATATACCCAATTTATGGAATTGAGTAATTACAATAAAACATCAACAGCTACTGTATAATAACTTCATGGTAGCAACTTTACACAAAGACCATTACGTAAATGGAGACATCAGTCAGGTCTTCAAACAGATAACCAAAAATATGTGAAAAGGTTGCTCCTTAAATGAATGAATAAGTTTCCAAAATCACAAATATTCCAAATCCATTATGAAAATAAACTGTGGTTACTAAATAACCAAACTAATCAAACATTTTACAAGTGACAACAAAATGCAATCAAATTTCCCAGTCTAAAGATCACAAGACCACCAACGACCAATGAAATCACACCGCACGATAGAGATTGCGAATGCAATCACATGCTACAAAATAATATTAATCAATAATTATATTGCCACATAATACTAAAGACAAAACTTTATAATATACAATATTAAATGTAACCAGAGAAAATGGCAGAAAATCTACTCTACCACATCTATAACTTTAATTATTTGTCCAAAATGGTTTGACAATGTCGAATTTAACTACATGAAAGGTAATTAGTTTTCATTTTCCTAAGTATACCTTAATTTGATAATATTGTTTCTTTTAATAATAATATTTTCATACATGTTTATGAAAAAGAAAGGAAATGGGGTAAATGTCAAGGAGACAACATCCCATATCCAGGTTAAAACGACCCAAAACTAAGCATCTAGGGGTCACCGTACGGTCTTCAACACAGTGAGGAACCTCACACCATATAGCAAGCCCTAAATGGCCCAAAAAGGTAAAAAAAACGAATAAATCAATGGAAACAAACAATATCCAATAACCCGAATATCAAGAAAGTAAAATTTCATAAGGAGACAAGGACAATCCAATGACCAACATATTCCTGACTTGGGACAGGCACAAAAAATTCGGTGGGGTTAAACTCGTTTTCTTGGATCCAAACCCTCCCCTATGTGTTTTGAATGGCTAAAAACTAAATACACAAAAAGACTCGCAGTAAAAATCAAACTAGAAAAAAGTCCAACTTATTAAGACGAGTATCCTTACAATGAAGTACATAAAACATGAAAACGCTACACACGGGTACTGTCCAGACAAATGCTCGCAGTTACTGACAGCTATCTAAGGACATCATTTCCGTTGACTATGATATCAAGCCTTCTTACATATGAAATTTCAATTGAAATACTTCAGTCTAAATAGATTTCGTATAACAACATCATCAATTATGAAAGAAGAACATGATATTTTGCAATGCCAAAAACTGAAAATTTTCTTAATAAGTCAATGTATCTATAATAAGATTTAGAGAATGTTTTTATCAATTTATGATATCTAAACCCTTGATGTAGAAGTTTTTCAGTGAGACAAAGATTTCGGTCGTTGAAGTCAGAAACATCACTTCATACTCGTGCATATCGAACAAATGTAGACCCGTAAGAAGGGGCTAACGGAACATCGCCGTCGAGATGGGGAAAATTGACTATAGTGAAGGAGAAATCATCTCTTTTATCATAAACTTTAGCGTTTAGCTTTCCTTGATTTATTGATATATCAAGATCAAGATAAGGAGTATGATCACTGCTGCTATTGGATTTATTTCAAGTAAGTTCGGCCGGCAGGATAAATTTCATCTGTAAATTTAGAAAATTAAGGATTATTTAAAGCCAAAATATCGTCCAAATATCTATACGTATTTTGGCTTTATCCACTAAATGCTGTTTAGAAGGGTCTTTTTGAATTTTTTGCCATGAATTGTGACTCGTAGCAATAAAGAAATAAATCTGCTATATGAGAGGTGCACAGTTGGTTACATCATAGACTTATGGTTACATGTTTACATGATCTTTGCATTGAAATAATCCACACCATTAGAGAGATTAACATTATATTTATGATATTGTATAGTTTATTTGCCGAACTACAAAGATTAAATCTCGATTCCCAGTGAAATTAATCCTTAAAACATAAAAATCCCGGAATCCCGAGCTTAAAATATCGGAAAGGCCGGGCGGAAAGGGCCGCCCCTCTTTCAAAAGACTGAACGATAATATAAAATGATTATACCTCCCGGAAAATAGTTAAATTTTCGCATAGCTTTTAAAAGAAATAGCACTGACTGCACTATGACTGCTTTTACGTCAATAATCATGCAGGAGGCGGAGTCTCTGATGGGAAAGTGGGAGGGACTTAACAGCGTGATCACCTGTGCGCTTTGTGTAACGAAGTTTCTAATCTACATTGGAAGTTATGTAAAGAAAGGGGAAGTGTCGTCTGCTACAACATATTTATGTTGAGATGTTCGTAACATGTAATGTGATTTTTCATAACTGTGAAGCATTTTAAGCAGAAAAGAACTATTGTAAATATCTAAAATAGTAAACAGTAAGTATAATAATAATAATGTGAGGAAGGTGCTAACTTAAAAGCGAGCGAAGAAATTTTATACTTACGCCCACAATCACTTCACTTATTAAAAAAAAAAAATCGGCATCTCTCTCTGAAGGAGGTTTCTGAAATTTTTATGAAACAAGGATAGATCTCTCAGTTAAGGTGGTTCGGGTGTCTAAAACTGCGCATCCATCTTGCGCATCGGGTGAAAATTGAAATTAACCACTAAAATGTTGTAAACATGATTTTGAATAGTTTATTGATAATAAATAAAGTAAAATAAGCAACATTTATGCTTCCAGTGTGCAAATGATATCACTTTTTGAAAAACTCTTAATTTNAAACAAAACAAAACAAAACAAAAAAAAAACAAAATAAAAACAAAAACAAAAACAAAAATCCACAAAATTTGAGCAGTAAACCTTCACGAAAAACAAAACTGGAAGTAGCACCAGCTGTTCCAGTAAAGCATTATCTGTAGAGTTGGGTTTTTTTTTTTGGGGGGGGGGGGGNGGGGGGTTACAGAAGTGTATTTTGAAGAGATTTGATACTAATTGATTACATGGGTGGGCACTAAAACCCACACTTGTTAGAACAGAAAAAAACACAGCCACCATGGTCAGGTACGGTTTTAGACTGGGTCTTTTTTTGGTATTAGATCGAGGGAAGGGGATAGACCTTTTTAGTCAACGGGGCACGGGATACTGATATTTATAATTATTGTTCTTTGTAATGTTTGTTTTTATATGTTCTGTAAACCTCTTGTAGCATGTAATGTGCCTAAGTTGTAATAAACTTGTCTTGTGTTGGTAAAAAGTGCACAAGAAAACTGGAAAGGATCTCCAGCGTGCAGCACGAAAAAGCTGCCTATTAAAAGGTCATTGCAAAATATTTTCCCACCCGTGAATGGGAAAGGGAAGAAAAATCGACGGGAATTTGGGAAAATCACCCCCATCGATACTCCTTTGAAGGAGATGTGCACTTGTGAGGGGTGTGCGCCCCCTAAAACCAGGGAGGCGCTCGATTCATTGTCCTGGACGTCCTGCACAGTTCCGTACAACAATCGAGTGATTGAGAACAGTGTTCTGGATCCGTTCCGTCTGTACTGACTTCAGAGGTGGTGTAGTGTGCACAGTCCGTCATTAAAGATGGAGTCAAATGTAATGGATGCAGGAAAACAAATGTGGATTTTTTGAATTTGTAACATATTAATAAATGCTTTCTATAAGATAATAAAGAAAATACTTTATCCTAGTTAAAGCAAACTTAGAAAACATTTTAAAGCCATTGACATTTTTATATAACGATGCATTTATCAAAAGCAAGTCTGTCAAGTATTTATCCAGTTACGTTGAGAAAAATCATTTCATATGGCAAAATGTTGAGCCAGATTATCATGACCCCCTTTCATATTATTGGAACATTTAATATTTTTTAGCTTTAACATACAATTTTTGACAAGGGTTAAACCTACTATGCGAGGCATGTTACTACAATTACGAATTCTATTGAACACTTATTGTTGCTTCGGTATTCTACTGTTTCATTGTTTTTATCTTCATTATCAACAAATTCGTTCGCGAAAGTAACTTTCACACAATCGACGTCTTTTTTGATATAAGAACTTCCTGTTCCAAGCCATTCGATTCGCTTATCCAGAACATTGCGATCGGAACATGTCCAGCACAGAGAATCGAATGCCCCCCAGAAAAAAAATCAATTTTTAGGTAATGTCAAGATGATGGCCGAAGTTTTTTTCTGCATTTGGCGATTTCTTTTTTTTAAAATTCAAATCTGCTTCTGATGGAATCATTTGACTCCGAGTTGGAGTTAGTGTCATTGCAAAGCTGCGACGGCATATTCACCCTTCAAAAATGAACATTTTTGTCAATTTTTCTGCCCTCAGACTTGATGACATTAAAGGAAAGTCCAGATGGAGTTTGCAATTCCCCGAATACTCCTGGAACCGACAATGTATCAGTGAACGAAAAGATAGATCTACTATGTTATATTATAAGGTTGGTAGAGTATAATGCTACGTTTACACGTCGCATTGGAAAACTATTCGTTTCCTAACGTCATACGAATTGCAAATTGCATTCCAATACGCATCGCGTCCGAACGTCAGTTGACGTTTATGCAAATTTGTCATTTTCAAAGCGAATTGGCCAATTCGAATTAGAATGTGCATTCCAATTCGAACATTTAACCGTTTAATGAATTCGAATTCAATTCGATTAAACGTCCCGTGTGAACGCAACATGAAATAATAAGCCCTCAGATCTTTTGAAACATGTTAACATGTAGGTTAGATCATTCAAGTTATAATAACCAATTTTAATGATTCTACAGAGTACCCTAGACCAAAATGTAAAACTAGATTACATTCTATTAAAAATGTATTTGATATTTAATGAAAGTGATTTACTGTGAAATGTACGCGACTCATTTTTGATAAATAGTAAATCTAAGGGGACAAAGCAGCTATAATCTAAACTAGCCTAATTCAATTAAAATGAGGTTTAATTAAGAGAATACAAATGAAAAAATCATAAAATAAAGATAGTTGAATTAGTCCGTGGGCTGGAAACACTTTCCGTGCACCCCCCCCCCCCCCCACCCCCCACTTCCGAACCAGACCGATTTTTTTAGTCTTTCTAGGTCCGCTCTTCAAAATAAAACATGTTAACACGAACATAACTTGCACGCATAGACCGTATAGGGCCAATTTTATAGTACACCATGAAAAATTCTTGTATTTCAGTTTTAACCTAAGTTTCATCTTTTAAGCTCCATAAGTTTTAAACGATAAGTAATATGTACTCAAATTTGGTACCAAGTTAAAGCTAATTTAATATCCTTTACAATGAGCACAAGTTTGGGCACTTTACGCCCTTTTTATGATCTGGGGATACAAAAAATGTACACCTCCCCTTGGAAAAAAAATGCGAAAATGACTATTTTAGGCTGTCAATTCCTTTCAGATAAACAACCTTCGTCATTTGATCTTGTTTTTATGCATAACTTATCAGGTGTGATACAATGTTGGAAAATAAAACTATTAAAGTCCATGAAATTTTGATTTTCGGTAAAAAAAAAAATTGAAAAATGGGAATTTTCGGAATTTTTGATTTTTTCACAATTTCGATTTTCTGACTTTATAGGATCGTAAAATCTGAATATATATTTGATAATGGCCGATTTTATAATGGTTTATGATATATAAGCAACAAATTGTGAGCACATATTTTAGTTTCAGACATAATATAGGTTCAGAAGATCATTTAAAAAGATTTAAACTTTTTAAGAGGTCTCTTTTTGACTCTTCTGCCCGAAATTGTATGCAAAATGGGAATTTTCCGGTTTTCAGAATTTCTGCTGTTTTGACTTTGAGATGCAAATACTTCATGAAATTGATATGTAACTTGAAAATGTTGATTAAATATCGTTTCCTAATATCTTAGCAATCACAAAGGATGCATTTAAACATTTTAGACGAACTACAGTCTCATAAATTACAAACATATTACCCCTTACCACATATATTCAACACAATTTATTTCATTTTATTCAGCTTGAAAAGCTTAAACATTGTATAAAGGTCCAATGACATATCATTTTCATACACCATAATACACAGAGACTGCCATATATCACAAATAACAACATGCGCATGGTTATTCAACAATTAAAATTGGATTTCGTAAAATATTGAAATGCTGGAAATTCCAATTTTTCACGAAAATCACCAAAATATTCAATTTCACACATATTTTAATGTTAAAATTATATATTACAGTGACTTCGGTATTTTGTTATTTATATATAACGATTTATTAAATGCATCTTTGGCAATGAAAGTAATATATTAGTATTCTATGTTCATATATATTTAAAGACAGACATATTTTGGGGACTTTTAAGTTTAATTTTGTTGGGATAGGGGTAAGATTTTCGGCATTTAGAGTCACATTGAACACTCCTTGCCTTTCTAAGCAGCGTTTTAAGATAACTTATGTATCGGTTAAAACAATAAATTGGCATATCTGCCGATAAAGTCTTCAGATTTTCTGCATATAACAATTTAAAAGTGAATTTTCGAAAATCTGAAATGCTAAAGATTCCCATTTTTCATCAATTTTGGACAAAATATTGAGTTTAAGCAGACAAGTTGGGTTTAAAATACCAAAGTACGATATAATTCATGCACACTTGCTATATGCAACGCAGATTTTGCGAGTGGTGGTTATTTTTATCCCAACCTAGACATAAAATCGATAATTTTTGAAAAAAATTGTTTGGGGTAGGGGTAAGATTTTTGGTATTTAGAGTCACATTAGATGCTCCTTGTTTTTCTAAACACTGTTTTTAGACAACTAATGTATCTCTTAGAACAATTAATTAGCATATCTGCAGATATATTCTATAGATTTGATATATATTGCGATTTAACAGTGAACTATGGGCAAATCTGAAACGTTGAAAATTCCCATTTTTCATCAATATTTGGAGAAATATTGAGTTTTTGGGGGCCAATTGCTGTTTAAATACCAAATCATGATGTAATTTATACAACATTGTCATATACAACACACGTTTTCCGTGTTCTTGTCATTTTTATGCGAACATAGGCCAAAATTGACAATTTCAGGGAAAATTTGTTGGGGTAGGGCTAAGATTTGCGGTATTTAGGGTCACATTTAACACTCCTTGTTTTTCTAAACAATGTTTTAAGACAACTTATATATCGCTTAGAACAATTAATTGGCATATCTGCAGATACATTCTATAGATCTGACATATATTGCGATTTAACAGTGAACTATGGACAAATCTGATATGTTGAAAATTCCCATTTTTCATAAAATTTTGGAGAAATATTGAGTTTTAGTCCAACAATGGCTATTTAAATACCAAATCATGATGTAATTCATACAACATTGTCACATACAACACGCATTTTACGGGTTCTGTTTATTTTCATGCGAACATGGACAAAAAATTGACAATTTTAGGGAAAATTTGTTGGGATAGGGGTAAGATTTTCGGTATTTAGAGTCACATTAAACACTCATTGTTTTTCTAAACAATGTTTTAAGACAACTAATATGTCGCTTGGTACAATTGATTGGCAATTATGCAGATATGTCCTTCAGATTTTGCATAAATAACGATTTAACAGTGAACTTTGGACAATTCTAAAATGTTAAAAATTCCCATTTTTCATCTATTTCGGGCAAAATATTGAGTTTAAGTCAACAAATGNCTGTTAAAATACCAAATCATAATGTTATTCATGCAACTTTGTCATAAACAACACACATTTTGCGTGTTCTGGTTATTTTTATGCCAAAATAGACAAAAAATTGACATTTTTAGAGTAAATTTATTTGGGTAGGGGTAAGTTTTATTGATGTATAATGTTTATATTACCTAAAAGCAGCCCTTATTTGTAATGGTTGTAAAGCAAATATAATAAGCTTTCATTTGATACCTATTTTTAATGATATTTGTTTACTAAAAATAAGATTATGCAAAAGAAAGACAAAACTTATTCAAAAACGAAATTATTCAAGGGTCCATGTATTTGGTATATTTGAAAATAAAATTTTGGTCATTTAAAATATGTTTAAATCGTCGTAACATATTTTATATTGAAGAAAATAGATTGAAAAACTACAAACAATTTTCTTAATCTGGAATTGAGATGCACTTCGGGTTCTCTGGACCAGCAAACTTACGCAATTTCAATGAAAATATCAGTTTTTTCGTCAATATTTCATTTGGGGTAGGGGTACGTTTAATTGCGCTATGGAACGCATTGGGCATAGAAATGTAAAAACTTAGATTCTTTGTAAAGCTAATATAATAAGCAATCAATTGATACCTCGTTTTTATAACTGGAAGGCATTTGATCAACATTTTGAAGCAACTGAAAGAAAAACTTGAACGAAAAACGAAATTTTCCAAAATTTCGGTAGGCGGGTCTAAAAATGGGCCTAATTCCTCAAGTGCGTGCAGGTTATGCTCGTGTTAACATGTTTAATTTTGAAGAGGGGATGTATGCGGACTTAAAAAAATGGGTGGGGTTCGGAAGTGAGGGGGGGGGTGCACGGGCGGTTATTCCAGCCCATGGACTAAATGATTTTAATTAAATAATGTCAGTTGAAAACTTACTCACGTAATATAATTTTTGGGACAGACAATATGTGAATTAGCTATATCAGTCACAATTTGTGTTGAAACACAAGTTTTTGATATAAATTCTAACAAATAATCATAAAGGAAAGAAAACGCAATACAAATTATTGTCATTTGTGTTTATCCTGGATTTGTACAACCACGTAACAGGACAGACATGATTTGAAATGCCTTACTAGAGTGCTATAAATTAGGTAAATTGTAAATTCATTAGAACCCGCATCGAGATGCGGGTGCCTTATAGTTTTCACTTTGTCCGTCCGCCTGTCCGTCAACAATTTTTTTTGTCGCAATGTTTTGGGCTTTTACAGGTGGGAGTGATTTCATATTTGGTATAAAGCTTTATGATGATGAGTTGAAACGTGTAAGCAATTTTCAGGTTTGCCGTGCCACTACTTCCTGTTTGCCGATACTTTAACTTTTTATTATACCACTCCATGGATGAAAATTTTTCTTCAAAGTTTTCTTGGCTTCTACATGTGGGAATGATTTCATATTTGGTCTGAAGGATTATAATGATGAGTTGTACCGTGTAAGCAATTTTCAGGTTTGCTGTGCGACTACTTCCTGTTTGTTGATACTTTAACTTTTCATTAAACCACTCTATGGATGAAAATTTTCGTCAAAGTTTTCTGGGTTTCTACAGATGGGAATGATTTCATGTTTGGTCTGAAGCTTTATGATGATGAGTTGTACCGTGTAAGCAATTTTCAGATTTGCCGTGCCACTACTTCCATTTTGCCGATACTTTAACTTTTTATTATACCACTCGATGGATGAAATTTTTTCGTCAAAGTTTTCTGGACTTCTACAACTGGGAATGATATGGTATTTAATCTAAAGATTTATGATGATGAGTTATAACATCTAAGCTATTTTCAGGTTTGCCATGCTACTACTTCCTGTTTGCCGATACTTTAACTTTTTATTATACCACTC
>MJUU01034954.1:30155-42263 GCA_002080025.1 Modiolus philippinarum
AATGATTTGATATTTGGTGTAAAGCTTCATGATGATGAGTTGTATCGTGTAAGCTATTTTCAGGTTTGCCATGCCACTACTTAATGTTTGCCAATACTTTTTAACTTTTTATTTTAAATATTTTCATAAACAAATGTTGATAATTTGGTACAAAGGAAATGACTGCCTATTGCGGGCCCTCCTGCGTTCAGCAGTACCTCTAGTTTCTGTTGATAAGCTCTAGAAAGTAAGAGAGAAACAATATTACAAAAAGTACCTATTTGTATACAGTTATAACTGTTAATTTTCAAANTTCTAAAACCAATAAAAACTATTTTAAAAAGGAGACTAGCAATTTCTTTAAACAAAAATATGAAGAAAAAATTATCAATATAGATGAAAAAAGTAAACTACAACTATTTAAAACAATTAAAAATTACTATAACTTTGAAAATTACTTATATTGTTTAAACCCTGAAATAAGAAGGTTGATTTGTAAATTTAGAATAAGTGATCATGTATTACAAATTGAATCTGGAAGATATAAGAACATCCCCAGAGAACAGCGTCTTTGTAACTTCTGTAACAAAATTGAAGATGAGGCACATTTTATATTAGAATGTACAACAAACCAAACTTTAAGACCTCAGTTCTTGTCAAATTTTAATTTTGAAACTGATGAAACTTCAACCTAAAAACTCAAAAAAATTCTAAACCCAGATACAAAAGAACAAGTACAATTGCTAGGCTCCTTTTTAAAACAGTCAATTGCACTGAGGACAGGGGTTAGTTGATTAGATTTGTTTATGTATTTGTGTACTTTATTAGTTTTGTAGCCATTAGCCCATAACTGGGCATAAAGTTGCTAATAAATTGAATTGAAAAATTAAACCACTCTATGGATGAAAATTTTCGTCAAAGTTTTCTGGGTTTCTACAGGTGGGAATGATTTCATGTTTGGTCTGAAGCTTTATGATGATGAGTTGTACCGTGTAAGCAATTTTCAAATTTGCCGTGCTACTACTTCCATTTTGCCGATACTTTAACTTTTTATTATACCACTCGATGGATGAAATTTTTTCGTCAAAGTTTTCTGGACTTCTACAACTGGGAATGATATGGTATTTAATCTAAAGATTTATGATGATGAGTTATAACATCTAAGCTATTTTCAGGTTTGCCATGCTACTACTTCCTGTTTGCCGATACTTTAACTTTTTATTAAACCACTCTATGGATGAAAAATTTCGTCAAAGTTTTCTGGGATTCTACAGGTGGGAATGATTTCATATTTATCCTGAAGCTTTATGTTGATGAGTTGTACCGCGTAAGAAATTTTCAGATTTGCCGTGCCACTACTTCCTGTTTGCCGATACTTTAACTTTTTATTATACCACTCGATGGATGAAATTTTTCGTCAAAGTTTTCTGGGCTTCTACAACTGGGAATGATGATATTTAGTCTAAAGCTTCATGATGATGAGTTATAACGTGTAAGCTGTTTTCAGGTTTGCAATGCTACTACTTCGTGTCTGCCGATATTTTAACTTTTATACCACCCTATGGATGAAATTTTTGTCAAAGTTTTCTGGGCTCTACAACTGGAAATGATTTGATATTTGGTGTAAAGCTTCATGATGATGAGTTGTATCGTGTAAGCTATTTTCAGGTTTGCCATGCCACTACTTCCTGTTTGCCAATACTTTTTAACTTTTTATTTTAAATATTTTCATAAACAAATGTTGATAATTTGGTACAAAGGAAATGACTGTCTATTGCGGGCCCTCCTGCGTTCAGCAGTACCTCTAGTTTCTGTTGATAAGCTCTAGAAAGTAAGAGAGAAACAATATTACAAAAAGTACCTATTTGTATACAGTTATAACTGTTAATTTTCAAAATAAGAGACATACTCACGTAATATGACAGACATTTTGAAAAGTTTATTTTTTAAAACGTTTTATGCGCTCTAGCAAAAAATTTCACCCAAGTCCATGTTTATCACATTTCACATAATCTGCAGTGTACTGAGCTAAAATAAGATTAATTCTTTCGAAAATTGAGTGGTAACGGATAGAATTATTTGTTCTGTTTCACGGAATTGTCTGTCCTGTTACGTGAGATTGTCTGTCATTTCATAAGTTGTTTCTTCTCAGGTTTATATTCAATGGCTATTGTAATAATTGAACATTTTAGAATTTTCTAACAATTCTGGTTATATAAAAAAAATCTAACACGTCCAATTTCATCAAAAGACAATTATTTGAAAAGGTAACATCACGTAACATAGGACAGACATTTTTCATATTTCCTTTAAGCATACTGATATTTTTTCTACATGCTATGATGAAACGCTAATGTGTGCATGTTATAACACTTTGTCAAAAGTTTTTTTTCCTTTTACTTGTTTCTCTTATAAACCTTATTTTATGTTTACTCACGTAACAGGAATTTGTGGACAGACATTTTTTTATATAAAATTACAAATCTAATCTAAAAATTTCCTATGATACTGATCTGAGATATATAAAAAAATATATATATGTTCTTATCATATGTGAATATATGCATTTTTAAGTATAAGTCTATAGCTACAATGACTTTGGTCACTTTTTAAACGGCTTTTATCCCTCCCTGAGGAACATAGGACAGACATGAAAATCTTTCATAATCTTTAAATTCCTAATTCATATTTATTTATACATATCATCACGCCTGGTATTCCGATACACAGATTCTGTCAGAACCGGAGCGGGCACAAAAATCACGGAGCTCACATTTGTTTACATGCGGTAGGGTGGGTACAGATTTTTATTTATAAGTCAACAATGCATATGAAATTGGTTAAAATAAATGTTCATATATATTTTACATATAATTACTTATCCGCAGATAAAATTTCAATTTCCAAGATCCTTTAATAAATCGTGGGGAAAAATTGGATTATCGAAGTTTGCTATTTTTCATGGCGATGTGTCCAATAAAAGTGATGGGACGTTCATATTTTAGACCATATCCAAAACATCAATGGTTCCGTCTTTTCATTTTTATCTACTGGATATTTTCTGAAAGTATCAGTTCCCGGAATTCATTCTTTATATCTCTATTTGGCGATATGTCCAACAAAGGTGTGCAATTATGGGCACAAAAAACCGCGGATCTTCAAATGATAATGGCACACGGAACACGGATACCGGACACAAGGAACAAAATCGATTGGAAAGAAGAAAGCACAGAAAAATATCGGAATCACTACAGGAGAATAATCAGAGACATCTTGGAATGCCATATTTTTTCAGAATTTAGTCCCTATAGGGATTGTCTATGCAAGGATGTATAATGAGCCCTTGGTCTATGCAAAGAAAACCTCCAAATACTACAACTGAATAAAGAATGCAGTGTAGTTATGTGAATTTTATCATAGTTACTGCAAACTGAAAACGCGGTGAAAATGAGAGAAAAATCGGAGATGTACCATTTAATAACATTCCACTTTTAGAAAATAATACCCTTTAAATCTAGTAAAAAATCGACAAATAAGCTAAATAGCTGAAATCAAATGCTCTGATATACAGATGATATTGTGCTTGAATAAACACGATGTAAATATAAGCCGAGACTTAAACTTGGTCGGTATTATTTGATAGTCCCTTTATGGTCCAAGTAAAAAGATACAACGTGTCCGGAATCGTTGTTTACTTTGGACGATTGCACACTCCAGAATGCGCATCAACGGTCAGTCATTTTCACGTCACATTGCTACCAAAACATAATTTATCACGTTTTAAGAGTAACGAGAAACTGATGACCAAACGATGCACGTGCATTTCTATAAGTATAAATGATAGACAGCATTTACAAGAGTAACATGGTTTTTCTAAAGATCTACGTGTAGTAATTAAACTGAATGTGCAAGATCGGCGCATTGAAGGATGTGTTACGAAATTCAGAATCGAAATAGGAATACACATGCATGTTCTATCTTGTACGTTGAATGTAATGGCTCTTCAAATTTCCAAGAAAAAAAAACCCCAAAGAAACCATTTATTTCATGAAAATAAAACAAAACAAAGAATGCCTCATTTATTGATTTTGGGCGCTATCATACCAGAATTGCACCCGTTTCAGTACTGTTTTAATAGATTATTGGAATATTTCTTTTGGTTTAGAAAAATAACTAAGATCATAAATTTTTACAAATACAATGCATATGTACAAATGTACGTATAGAAAGCAACATCGAAAATCTAGAAGGTAGCGTTTCTACATCTATTCGTGAAGTTATTTCTATTGAATAAAATTCATTATTAAAACTGATAACTTAAAACACAGTATACTGTAAAAACAAACCAGGTATATTTACTTTTTTTAAACCATGACAAATACTGTATAGAAAATGATCGTTCAGTATTGTACTAGGACTGACCCCACCCACCCCCCACCCCCCACAACGGGATTGTTTCAGTTAAATCTTTGTAAAATTACACTACAAACATTCTATTATTGTCCATTTTATATTTGTTTGATATTTGTTTACATATGAAAATGATTAACCAATAGTTGCACTCAATTCTGCGACGACTTTTTGGCATACGGCAGACGGGTACGCGCTAGATAGCATACGTCCGTTGAGTTGTTTTTGATACTACATAAAACAGACGACAAATTGTAAAACAAAGGTATATTATGTGTTTGTTTTCACTTCAAAGTAGCAATATGTCCAGAAATTTAAGTACAGAATATGGATAAAAGATATAGAAATCCAATAACACCGCTACAGCCGTCCATATTTCCTCAAATGCTAAAGTAATTCAAGTTAGTCAGAAAATGCGAGACGACGCATTTTTTTTCCTTTATAACTTTGTTTGTTTCTGTCTGATTGTCTTCAAATTGGCACAGACCATTTTGCATAACAATTGTCACAAAAGGATAAGCAAATTGTATCATGTGGGCAAGTCATTCCAGAAATTTCTTTCCAGACAAAAATGTATGATACGGCATACAGGCCGATGTGATACGGCATACGTTATTTTACGTGTAAAACATGGTACAGCATACGTCTCATAAAGGATTGCAAGAATGATTTTAATTTAGTGTTTTTTTCTTTGTGGATGAATCCTATATTTGAAAACACTTTCTTTACGCTTATGGTTGTGTTTGCATATTCCTCCGCAATGTCGAAACATCTTCTTATAACGTTATCTATGACTTTAGTGGGAATATTGAACAAATATGCACCAGGCATGGTAACGTGACCATTACCTTCCCATTCCCTGGCTTAAACGTAGGATTAACTTACCTTGAAAAAGTCTTAAAATAGCTTGTGGAAAAATTGAGTATTTACGTACCAATCACTGCCATTCATGGCCTAAACATATTTACCGAGTGCAAAAACAAAGTATACACATAAAATACAAAAACTCTCCGGGGGCCATCAAAGACTGAACGAGATTCAGTAAGAACAATCTACTCTATCCAAAACGATATCGTTAAATGCTCAGTTGTATTGAAGGTGGAGGAAAACAAAATGATCTCCGGAAGAAACCACTAAACTTCCCAGATAGCATGGACTCATCGGACCAACATCGGCAAACCGTTGGCATGGTTGGCAACTGGTTGGTGTTGGCATTCCAACATCGCGCCATCGTCGGGCCAACATACTCAAGCCAACTGTTGGCTGCATAATGTTGGGCCAATGTTGGTATGATAACTGTTGACCAACGTGCAAATTTGACCAGATGGGGCCATTGTTGGGCCAAATGATGTTCGCCAACGGTTGGTCCAACGTTGGCGACCAGTGTTAGGTCAACATTACATGTATATAAATCATTAAAGGTAATAAAAAATTTTTTTGAAACCTAAAAAAGTTTTATTGTTTTTTTTTTGTGTTTCTTGTGTGTGTGTTCTTTTTTTCTTGTCTTTTTTTTTGTCTTTTTTTTTGTTGTTTTTGTTAAATATCAATGTAAGAAATGTTATGATATTTTAAATAATGTAAGGAAAGAGTATATAAATTATAGTAAAAATCATAACTAACAATGTCTTAATATTTTGTGTATTTAAAATAAACAAACAGTGTACACATCTCCATGTCATGTAATTAAAGGCATATGTTTCATATGACTCACAATTTCGCGCCTTGAAACAGTATCAAGATGTTTGTAATTAAGGTCATCCTGGTCATTCAGATTAAGAAAGATGTGTTGACTTCAAGTATTCCTTACATGTGAGTTATTATATTTATATTTTGTGAAGAATTTTAACATTTGTACAAATAAAATCTAAACAAAATAATAAAATGTATTCAGTAATAAGTAAATACATTTAAAACAATGAATGTTTCTTGTTTACACACTTTATACATGCATGTGCTAATGTATTAAATTTATTTTGAATAATTATCAATTTATTTTGAATAATTATAATGCCCCTTTACTATTTTTATGTTTATAAAGTATAATTCATCATAATTTAATATTTTTATGTTATCTTTTTAAAATATAATGAATGTTACGCATTCAAAAAAGTACTGAAATGCTCTTAGTTATGGGGATAAGTAAAAAAGTATGTTTTTCAAACCTTTTAATACTTAGAAATTCTCCAGTACTCGGGGTAGCATTTCTTACATAAAATATAAATCATATGTGATAAAAACTGGTTATGCCTTTTCAATTTTCGGATATGCGTTTTCATCATTTTTATTCCTGGAACTTTTTGTAATACCAATTGTTAATTTGGGTCTTGTTTCTTTGCGGCTTTACAATTCCGTCTAAAAAATTTTGAGTGATTTTGTAATAACAATTATTGTGATGTTTGCATGTATATTTTGTCAGGTTTGACCTGTGCAGGATGTCCAAGAAACGTAATACCTGCAATAAGATGCCACTTTTAGAATAACTGAAAGTAAATAGATTTTTTGTATTCCTTCTTAAAACTATTTATGTGCTATATCTTAATATTTGTTAGCACTGTTTAGTTTTTGAACAGAATACAATAATATTCAACTACTTCAGGTCCTATATCAGTTAATTATACAGGTAAGAAATTCAATGCACAAAATATTAAATGTCGATACAACGATGATGTGGCAGGTGAGCGCTTCAGGCTCTTTGAGAGCTTTTTTTCCATATTTGTCTCCGAAACCAGTGTTGGCAAGCCGTTGGCCTTTTGTTACCCAAGTTGGCATCCTTGTACATATTGGAAGTTATACGTTGGGCCAACGCTTTACCAACGGTTGGCAATGACGTTGGCACGATGAGCAAAATGTCATCGGGCCAACGTCTTCTGCCAACGTTGGCCCAACCAAACTGCCAACCAAAAGCCAACGTTGGCCCAACCATTCATTGCTATCTGGGTTTCAGAGGAACAACCAGAACCAGAACCCAAAGACATCATGTAAATGACAGGTCTGTGCCATGCCATAGAATTCAATATCAACCAATATGTCAGTCGGCTGACAGTCCTGTGTTCCCTGTATCTGTGATGTTAGACGTCCTGAAAACAACAGATGAAAAACTGCATATAGTTATGTATTAAGATCGATTGATTGAATTCAAATTCAAATTCTTTATTGTCATTAAAAATGTGAAGTTTGAGACAAACAATAAACAATATTAAAAGTATAACAAACATTTAAACATAATTGTGAAAAAAAAACAAACAAACAAACAGCAAACAAAACTGAAATAGAAAAGACCCCTATGCTCGCAAATATCTGTCAAATAAGTGATTGTAGAGACAAAGAGTTAATCCGTTGCAAAAATCGGTAATAGACTTCCCGTGAGGTAAGTCGATTTTTAATTTCCAATACCTGTAATTTCAATTAAAAATGTACAGAAATGTCAACAAAACGTTTTTATTGAATATTGACCAATTGTCATGGATATTAATTGTAATATCAGGTTAGCACAATTATTAAATGACGATGCATCAGTAAAAACAATAACTTTACCATCGGAACATTCTCCCCGTACAGGTAAACTTTGACTAAAATTACGAGGAGTTCAGAACAGATTCTAGTGTTGCATCATTGGAGCGAGTTTACATGCGTGATGTTAACGATTTCTCTCTGTATGTCTCTAGATATTGATAGGCATTTAATTCAAATAAAAACCTAACTGTGTATTATCTAGTACATGTGCAGTTTTGACCCCCCCTTCCATTTTTCCATATTGCTAAGAAACAGAAACGGGGCTAATGGTGATCCTGAGAGCTTACAACAAGAAGAATCCAAAGTAACGAACCCTATAAAAAAGGAAATAAAAAAAAATCATAAACATAAACGCATCTTTTTGTTTTGTTTGTTGTTGTTGTTGATGTTTTTTTTTGTTTGTTTGTTTGAAAATGATCCTTTTCAAAAGTGTACAGGTATTACAGGTATGTGAACAATCGAGTATCCTTGGATATGGGTTTACTCATATCTTATCTTGTTTAAACTTCTTTTCAACCTCCTTTTTCAAAAAAAATGTCAGAGATACAGGTGTGTTAAATTGGGTTTTTAGGGACCGACCATTTAACCTGAAGGGGGGGTTATGGTTTTTTTTCTGGACAGAAAATTTTTTTCGCGCTTCGCGCGAAACAAATTATTTATTTTTTGCATGCGTATCAACAAAATATTTTTTTTTCAAAATTAACATTATTTTTTTGGGCAGAAAGCCTCATTNTTTTGCTGACCATCTAGTTCACTTAAATCATGATTTAAAGTCAGAAGAATGTTACATTAAAACACATTATCCTTATGGAATAATATTTGTATGAACTCATCATCTTGGAACACAAAAATCAAGGAAAAGGTCGAAGCGGTCTTTCCGTGGCTTCTACCCATGTCGCCATTTTTTTTCTTACTGATTGTCCCAATTTTAAAACATAAAAATTAAAATTTTCAGATGTTTTGCTATGCAAGAAATAATCTTCTAGAAGTCTGTCCCATATGAAATTATTTTTTTTATCAGATGACATAATGAGCTCATTGAAAAATATGAATTAGAAATAATTTTTTTCAAAATTTAGAAAATATAGAAGTTTTTTTTTTTATTTGGCATCTCTTTCCCTTTAGCAAATAATGAGTCACACGCGTGTTGTTGCAACGCATTGTTTAATAAAAGCACATATTTCAATTTTACTAAAGTGCCAATAAGTCGGATTTTATCAAGTCCGAGAAATTAAAGCTAAGATAGACATAATTTCATGGCAGACATAGAAAAGATAGAAGAGCTATTTTTTGCAGAAACAAATCAAATTGGAATTGCATGCCTGTAGGACGATCGCTTGTGCATGTACTTGTCAACGCTGTGAAGAACACTTTTATATTTGATATTTCAGAAATATGTCAATTTCTATTAACGATGAAAAAAGATGAAAAACACAATCAAGGTTTTCAGATTGCTGTATGCTTTAATTAATATAATTATACAAATATATTTCCCTGAACCAAGAAATATAGCATTGGATTAGCAGTATTTTTTTGCTATAAGACTTAAACAATAGTTTCTTCAAATATGAGATGTATTTGTATGAGGCTAAGGGACAATGCGAGCTTTAGCGAACATTGCCGCCTGTTTTGTGTCGAATACATATAGATTAATGGAAGTTTTGTTTTTGATACGAAAAATATTGTCCATATAATGGACGAGTCCACTTTGTGGGTGAGTCTATTATTGGAGACAATATTTGAAGTATCAGAAACAAAACTTCTATTATTTTTGTATCGGTATTAACCACGGTGGGTAACGTGCTTTTTGGCATACGGCAGACGGCTACGCGCTAGATAGCATACGTCCGATGAGTTGTTTACGGCAGACGACAAAATGTCAAAAACGGTATATTTTGTGTTTGTTTCCGTTTCAAAGTTGTAATATATCCTAAAAACAGGACAGAATATGATTGATTGAATATTGTTTAACGTCTACTCAGCAATATTTCAGCTATATCAAGACGAGAACAAGTTTGTTGATAAATAATCACTTTGGGGTATGGAAAGGGCCATGGGACGGGAAATTCTGACTGCCACTGGAAAAGTAGGGTGAAATCGTCAAGGGCGGGGAATTTAGCCTTGTAGCCGATCACCTACAGACCACCCCAAAAAGAGCTTGCTACAAGGGTTCTTTAACGTGCAGGAAGCGTGGCATTTCTCCCAACGCGTGGAACTGAGTTTACATCCCATCCGAAAGATGGGTTGTGTATTTATTAATCCCGCACAACCACGGAATGGGTCCTATTTCTATATCCCGGGACCCTCGGGGTCAGCCTCCGTTTAGGAGGGGTCACACCCCGCAAGCCGGAGATACTGGGTCCTATTTCTATATCCCGGGGTTCCCTCGGGGTCCTCTGTTAGGATGGCTCATACTCCAAGCTCAGAGGATGCTGCGGGCCTATTCTTCAGCCGGGACCGCGCACGGCGGGGACAGAATATGAATAAATGATATCTATCTTATGAAAACCGCTACAGTCGTAAGTCTTCCTAAATGCTAAAATAATTTAAAGTTTGCCAGAAAATGTGTAACGATGCATTTTTTCCCTTATAACTTTGTTTGTTTTGTCTGATTGTCTTCAAATTTGCACAGAACGTTTAACAAACCAATCGTCACAAAAGGATAGCACAATAGTATATAACTGGTAGATTATTTTAGCTTTATCGTTCAAGAAAAAAATCCATGATACGGCATACATCAAGATGCTCTTAGATCGTGTTACGGCTTACGACACTTACTGGGATGGCATACTATTAAAAAAAACGCTGAATATCTCGTCGTATCTTTTGAAATCGGGAACTTGCATAAGGTGCATGTGCAGAATAAAAGAAAATATGCCTGCAACAAAAATACAAACGACCATATCAAAGTGAAATAGATATAGACTGATACAATTAATGAATCGATGGATCCTCGTTGGAGATGAATTTTTTTTCTCCTTTTCGGAAAAAATATAAAAAATTCGGCAAAAATAACAAAAAATAGGAAAATGAAGTTTCGAAGTCTAAATCTGCCGTACAGATCTACATGTATTGTACAATCAATACAGGGTTGTTCCGAGGACACTCTATTTTCTTTTCTTATTTTGTGTTGAAAATGTCACTAAGATGTCTGATCTAGTACCGTATGTGGAATCTTTTTTTTAGGTAATAGTCAAAATAATAAAATACAGCAAAAGCGTATCATACTTGCTTCTATATTAATGGTCTGCAATCTTCCTCAATAAAAATTATTAATATTTGTGTCTAAAGCCCCATTTACATGCACAAGATTTACACCAGTATGTAAATTTACACGTGTGAGTAGTAGAGCAGGTCACCTTAGATCCCATTCAGCCCATGTTAAATCGCTAAATGTAATAAAATATGCAAATGAGCTTATTAACCACGCCCATTTTCCTTATATAGCCATCCAAAAACCCTACTTTCAAGCGTCACGAACGTAGAGCACCGTGAGCCTAGCGAAACGGTGTGAGAGTGGTGTGACGGTTGGGGTGGGGCAACCGGGTTCAGTATTTTAACCAAAACTCTTTGTATTGTTTTAACTGTTTTGATGACTTCTCTCGTGTTGTTTGCATAACCATTGCGAATATAAATCTTGTTCTTTGTATTTGTACTTTATCTGAATTTTATTATTCTTTAATTGTTCTTTGTCCAGTGCCTTAACTTTTTCTATGTATTTTCTGTACTGTTGTTTTACATATAACCTTAACCCCTACCGTTGCATTGGTATTGATTTGTTCCACCTTTTTTATCCTTTTGTCTTTTGTCTCAGTTATCCCCCTTTGTTTTGTGTACCATGGAGTCCATGTTTTATCTTATGATCAAACGTTACCCCAGCTTTTGCACCTGTTTATTGTTTTCACCCGTTCTGTGCATTATTAATTTTTATGCCCCCGCCGCTAGGCGGTCGGGGGCATTAAGGTTTACCCTGATCCGTACGTCCGTACGTACGTCCGTACGTCCATCTTTTTGGTTTCCGGATGATAACTTGAGTATCCTGCATCGGATCAAAACCAAACTTGGTCACATGCTTACTTATCACGGAAGACAGAACCCTATCGATATCCCAGTTGGTACCCCCAAGGTCAAGGTCATAGTTGCTAAAAATAGACTAAAATTTCAATAAAATTTTGGTTTCCGGATGATAACTTGAGTATACTACAT
>MJUU01034956.1:0-20920 GCA_002080025.1 Modiolus philippinarum
CTTCGACTTACGGTTTCTGAGAAAAATTTTTTTACGGAAACCCAAAATTATTAAAAGGGCAATAACTCAAAAAATACCATACCGCACAGTTTCGGTCTTAATGCAATGAAGTTCCGTCATGACTCAAGGAACATTTTACTCATTACTCTTAATCAGCTATCTTTTACGGTTTCCGAGTTTAAGCGATAACAAGATTTTTTGTTCCGGGGCAGATAACTCCGTTACTAAAAATAGGTCAAGATGCTTGACTCAGTTTTGAGATCCCACAGTGATGTCGATTTATCACACCAAGTATCGAAATGATATGTCGCGTAGTTTCTTCACAGCTTTTGCGGCGGACCAAAAAGAATAAAAAAAAAAAAACAATCCGAAGAATTACAATAAGGTCTTTCACTGTGGTGAAAGACCTTAATAATCATAAGAAATACAATAAGGTCTTTCCACTGTAGTGGGAAAGACCTTAATTAATATATATGATCAGGTCGGTAAACCTTAGTAATGAAAAAATCTTCAATTTACCAGTGCTGCCCTGATTTGATTACAAAGACATTTATGAATTGAGGTAAAAAATTATAGACATAATATTGATCTAAGGTACATAGTTCTAGCATTTCGCTATATGTGTTTTGAAGAAGATTTTGCACTGTTTTTACTAGTTAAATTTTAAAGCAAATTTTTAAAGAGTGGATATAACGGGAGGCAAAGTTTATACAAGGAAAACAGAAATAGAGTAAAATGGTTGCTTGTATATCTCCAGTATCGGGAGGCAATCACCAAACTTCTTAATTGGCTGTACATACAAATAGTGTATATAGCAACCATATTGTTGAAAGATAAAAAATGAACATGTTCATTTACACCATATCCTTTCGTAAAATATACAAATTATGTTGTATTTAGATCATGTTTAAATTATCAAATGTTGATGGTGAAAAAAATTACTGAACCACGTAATGAACTGTAATTGTTTTTATACCCCCACTTTAGCGGGTGGTATATAGGATCATATAATGATCATGGTGTGCGTTCGTTATTCCGTCCGCCATAGGGTAATACTCTATGACGACTACTCCTCCTAGACCACTTGATGAAATTTAAGGACTTTAACAGAATGTTCAGTACATATTGCCACTGTGCACCAGCTATTTACAAATTTGATTTGACTTGATTTTTGTGTGTGATTTTTTGATATCTGAAGCCATATGGATTGGCTCAATCTGGTGAGTACAGAGCTCTTACAAAATGCGATTCACAAAATTTCAAAGTTATAAGGATCATAACGCCAGAACCCTGCGGACCTCTGAGCCAAAAATTAAACTTCGCTCATGGTTTAATGCATACAACTTGCTCATCAAGTTTGAAAACAGTATATTATTTCATTCACAAGTAATCAGTTGGAAAAAATTTCAAAGTGCCAAGGGGCATAACCCCAGAACTCCTTGCACCTGTGAAAACAAAGTCACACTTGGTTTGAGTTGAATTTGTTGTTAACAATTTACAAATTCTGAAGAAGGTACGTTATTTTATTCACAAATTATCAGTAAAAAACCCTAAAATTCCCAAAAATTTCAAAGTGTCAATGGACATAACTTCGAAGCCCTGTGGACTTCTGAACCCAAAATTAAGTTTGCCCTGTGTTTTGTGGCAAGCGACTTATGTATGAACTTTGAAGATAGTATGTTATTTCATTCACAAGTTATCAGTAAGGATTCCTAAAATTTGCAAAATTACAAAGTTTCAAGGAACATAACTCTAGAACCCTTTTGAACTCTGAACCTGAAATCGAAATCTAGTTGCGTTGTAAACAACTTACATACCAAGTTTGAAAACAATATGTAATTTCGTTCAAAAGTTATGAGCCGGATACCTTTCGGGACGGACGGGCTGACGGACGAACGGACAGACGACTGGGGGTATCAAATAATACCTCGCCAATACGTGTGGAGGGGTGGCATGGAATTTTTCGGGTAGGTTCAATCGCTCAGGTATATGGTTTAAGCTTGTCAAAGGAAGTAAAACTTTATGTAACCTCAAGGAAAAGGTACAGAGTATTACTAGTAAATCACTATTAATACTTTGTCTTACAGAGAATTTAAATATATAAGAAGGATATCATTAATCAATTCTTAAGCAATCCCTGTTTTAATTCAGATTCTGAATGTCGTGATACTAAGCAGCAGTCAAAAACATAAAAAAATAAGTAAAATTTATTTTTGAATCAAGATGGCCTACATACTATATTTGTTGTTAATGGCCGGATACATGATGATAATTTTTTTCTCCAATTTCTGTCCTGTTTTCAAGTGATTGGATCAAATTCAATTATGCTGTCAAATATGTTTGCTGTTTTCCGACTTTACCATTGTTACGTCATGAAAAAAGGCGACCATGCCTGATGACGTCGCACTCAAAGAACACATTTTTTTCGGATCATCAGGAAAAGGGGTCATGTTTCTGTCCAAAATCTCCTTGAAATCATTAGAGAAATAAAATCCACAACCGTATCTCGTGAGAAACGACATTTCTACACTCTCGATAGTTAAATTTTCAAATATTTGAAATGCTCGGCAAGCCTCGCATTTAAAAATTTGAAAAAATTAACTATCTCTAGTGTAGAAAAGTCGTTTCTCACTAGATGCGGGTGTGGATTCTATATTAATATTTGAAAAAAAGTGTCAAGAGATAGTCAGTAAAAAACAATCTTTTAGGTGTATTACGACATAATGTATTCCAAAATAAATGGAAAAATTTATTGAAGGAAAATCTAAGCTTAGTGTTATTGAAAAACTGATGGATATTGTAAAACATGAAAAGAAACCTTGTAAATTAAAAAAAAATGATAGATACTTATAGCTGTGAACAAAGTGTAGTAACTCAAGATAAAAGGGAAAGGGATACAATCATACAAAAGAAAACAAGGTACATGATTTACTTGATGCCTTTTATTGTCACTAGAATTTCTATTTTGCACATCTGATTATACCTTGCAATTCTTTTCCTTACATATACAAGCTTGAAGAGACCAAATTACATACTTTATGCCCTAAAAATAAAGAATTACAAAAAAAAAGATAACAGTAATCACCTACAATGGCCGAAAAATACATTAACATGCCACAATTTATAAGCGAACTGCACTAAAAAACAGACAGACCAGCGACAAACATACATAACGATAGAAACTCTGGATAGCCGAACTCGGTAGCACTAGCAAAAGCTAGCGTTGAGGTAAAACCGGTTTATTGTGCCAAACCCTCCCCTTTCTCTATCCCGTTTCCATTTCGTATAAAGGTAGACTACTAACTTTAGGACCATAATTTGGAAGAAAAGAATAACGGTATGACAATATGTAATTTAGAATTACTAATGTAATTTGGCTATAAAATTTTGGCTTGGCATTGGGAATTAATTTCGGCAATTTGAAATTATTTACAGCTACAGTAGTAATTTTTTATTTTATAAATGAAGTTTTAGAAAACTAGTGGGGAGGTATTGTGTGATACCCCCTGGCGTGTGTCCGTCCGTCTGCCTATCCGTCCCCTAATGTTTCCCGCTGATAACTTGCGAATAAAATAACAAACAGAAGACATGGATGTAGCGTTGCTCGACAATTAGCAAAGAATTCCGCTCAAACCGGTGCTAGGGGCCGTCTTGGACTTACTATGAGGTATGAGCAAAGCTCATTTTTGAAGGCCTCATGGTGACTTCAAGATGAAGAACAACAATAAAAGCGTTGTTCCTTTGCTTGTTTTAACCATGTATTTGTAGAGACTTTGTCTCATATGTATTTACTCCAAATCCTTTCACTCACCACGTTACTTGTTCACAACAAAAAAGGGAAGTTATGTCCCTCTAAGCTTTGAAATTTGTGAAACGTTGGGGGGGATGTATCATGTAATGCACCATTACGATTTTTAAATACTATATTACATATGTCCTGTCATTAATAGGGCAATTGGCTACCTCAAATATTGAGTAAATATAGAAAAATATTCATTCTGTGTTGTACTTCTAACACAAAAAGAAATGAATGTTTAAAACATAAAGGTAGTTTGGTCCTAAACAGAAATTAAAAGAATAGAAAAAGTTTGTAGTTTTCACACTATTATTGTTGAGAAGATATGTAAATCTTTTTAGAATTACTATAATATGCCTTGTGTTTTTTTGAAGTTTTGTCTAATGTCAAATGTTTCTTGACAAAAATAAAAAAAAAGTTACAAAAAGTTCCATATAGGTCGGATCAGGTAAGCATCATGATTTTTGGAAGAAGTTATATTTACCCCATGCTGCTTTTAAGAATTACTCAAGTAAAAGTTAAAATTGGTGCACAATTTTTTTGACGTCATGTTACGACTGTAACCTTTAGGTCTTGAATAATACGGCTTTTTTGCTCATAAAGCATTAGTTTTCTTCGAATCAAATAGCAATATGACACACTCTTGTAGCCAATGATCAATATATAACGATGGGTAAATATAACAAGAGGCTATAAAGAGCCCGGGGACCAAGGCTTTCTGATAATCCCAGGGGCAATCCGTTAATGTTATGTTGCCACTTGCTTCGACAGTATACGTGGTAAGAACATTATCAACACAATTGTTTTAAAGGGGCCACCAATATACTTTTGAGAGCATTGGTGTTGGGGTTTCTGAGAAGACTTCTGAATGCATTTATCCCAAAGGGTCCCAAAAGGGAAAAACTTTTTTATCGGCTGGTGGCAATCTTGAGCAGCATTGATAATAAAATCATAATCTTTTAAGAGGATCACCAAAGGCAATTGTGACAAGGTTTAGGTACAATTTGGTCAATGATTCCAGAGAAAATCTTTGGGTGCATTAACCAAAGGGTCCTATGTTTAAACTATGTCCCCGCTTGTGGCCAACTTATTTGTACGAAAATCACAGAGTTGAAAGGGACCAACCAAGGACTATTGTGGTAAAATTTCGTTCCAATTGACTCAGTGGTTCTAGAGAGGAAGATATTTTAATGCATTTCCCATAGGGCCCTACGCTTAAGTCAAGATCCTAACTGGCAGCCATCTAGAACGAGGTAAAAACATAAAAATCACAAACTTTGAAAGGGGTCATCTGTAGGCTATTTTAACAAAACCTTTGAATGCATTTCCAAAAGGGTCTTATGTTAATATTATGTTCCACAAAAGCGTCATTCTTGGATAAGGTACGAATATAAAAAGGGACCACGCACTTACTGTAGTGACAAAGTTGAGTTTAATTTGGCTCCATGATTACAGAGAAAATCTTTGAATGGCAGTTTAAAGACGGACGACGGACGCCAAGTGATGGCATAAGCTTACCCTGGCATAGCTATGAAAAAGAAAGGAAATTGGGTAAATGTCATGGACACAATATCCCATCTCCAGGATAAAACTACCTAAAACAAAGCATCATGTCCATGATATTTCTTTTTTATTCTCTGTGGTTTTAGCGTTCTTTATTTCGGTATATGGATTTCCTATATTTTGATTTTATTTGCACTGAAGAGACATAAGTTGTCGAAATGCGCATATGCAGAATCCAAATTAACAGCAACTTCGGTATTCTGTTATTAATTACGTTTTCAATAATGTGGGAAGTAAAATTAGGGTCCAAGCTGGAAGCCATTTAGAATAAAGTGCAACCTGAAAAACGTAAAAAAAAACTTGATAGCCAAGTTAAGTTAAGTTTCAGATGAGAATATCACTCAATGCGTATTCTCATAGTGTCAAATGCTTTACTATGTTACCTCTGGCAGCCAACTTTGACAAAGTGCGAACCTGAAAAATGTCTTATTTAACAGGTAACTTTTACTGCCAAGTTTGTGTCAAATTGGCCTAGTAGTGTTTGAAACGAACTCTGAATGTATTTTTTCATAGGGTCCAGTGTTTTACTACATTTCCCATTGGATTACATCCGCGACGATAAAGTTGGACCTGAATTATACCCTTTACAGGGACTTCTTTTACAGGGGACTTCCTATAGACAATTTTGGAAAATTTGCTTAATATTGCCCGACATTTTTGGAGATCTCAGAATGTGTTTTCAAAAAGGAGCCATTGCTAAAATATGTTCTCACTGGCATATAGAAAAAAAAAATTTACAGACTAATCTATAAAAATTCATTCTTTTCATTTATTTGAACCCACGCACCTGAATCAGTATTCAGGGGCTCCGTCTACAGAGGTTGTGTGCCTGTCCCCAGATGGTTGATAGGAGAATGCACTGCTTATGTCCGTCTACAGAGGTTCCAGGCCTGTCTCCAGATGGTTGATAGAAGAATGCACTAACTCTGCAGAGTATTCAGGTCATAATACTTTTAATTGCTAAACTTGTTCTCGTTTTATTAAAGCTGAAATAATACTCACTGAACGTAAGACTCTAACGAATCAATCATTTAGGTAGAATTCTGAGTGCTTAAAAAAACATCATCTTTCAGTTATTTATTCTACAACTGTTCATATTTAAAGTTTTCAAATGATTTTAACGTTTGCAATCTGAACCTTGTATAAATATTTTGCAAACTGATATTTGATTGAAAAAAAATGAATGTAAAATTTCAACTGATTTTGACATAATAGCAGTGTTTTGGAGTGATGTAACTGCATTGAGGAGACATAAGTTCTCTTAATACAGATAGAAATAATAGCTTTTGCGTTTGAATTCAGAAATGAATGCCCCAAAGCAATTACTTTGGGCAGATCCTGTTTAACCAGAGTACTAACAACATATAGAATAAACAAATGCCGACATACCTCTTAACACCTGCAATGTAGTGCTTTATAACATGCGCCATATTACATTCAAATTGACGAAATTGTTCATCCTTTTGCTGATTGTTAAAAGTGGCTGAATGTTTTGATATTGTGTGTAATATTTCGGAACCGTTCCATCGATTTAAAGAAAACACTGACAAACTAACTAATTGAAGACTCATTTAGTTCTGGCTGTACGGCTAACTGGACCACCAATCAATCAATCATTACGTCTAAGGTCAACAAAAACTACTAACTAACAATACAACAAATTTTTATTATCTTCTTTTAAAAAAAGGTTTGTATAGCCATCATATTACACATTATTCGTATTTGAATTTTTCCAGTGTAACAATCATTATAACAAATATACCTTTTTTCTAAGAAAAGAACAGATTTTCCATTTCCACGATATTAAAATCATTTTGTTCTCTTATTTTGTTCTAATAATTTTTTTATGTCACTTTCGAGGTTTCTAGTTTCGAAATATTTACTATAACGTTTATAAGGCCGGCCTTCTTGGTCAATCAAAAACTTCTCAAAGTTCCAACATATATCAGTTCTTGTAACTGGCTCCCAAATAACGGACTCGTTAGAATTCATTATAATTTCAGAATTTTCACTGGGTTGAGGTAATCTCTCTCTCAGGAACTGGAAAACAGGGTGTGTATTTTTACCATTAACATCACACTTCTGCATCAATGGAAATTTTGGTACGAATTCATTACCTGGACGTACATACTTCAAACTATTCAAAATTTCTTCTCCGTTACCATTCTCCTACAAACATAAATAGCGCGGATGTAAGAAAGTAAGAAAAACTGTAGGACAATTTTTGCCGTTTCAGAAACTAAAACATTGTTGGTACAACGTACGACAAAATATTTTGATTGGTTAAGAGCGTAAATAACATAACGTCATTGGTTGAAAATTGATTGTCCATACACCAAAATCTAAAAAACAAACGCTGTACACAAATGCTGTTTCTGACACGGCGAACAAAAAATTTTGTCCACGCAATACAAACCCCTGTATGGGCAGTTTTTTTTATACATTGTGTCTGGGAAAGTCTTACCTAATCTTCTTCCACGTTTGGAGTTTAACATTCGTCAATCTCACCGTCGGCTAGTATAAGGCTTACAACCGATAATGTTTTGTAACTTTGTACCTGAAATCGATAGGGAAGTATGGAAATTACAAATTTATTGGATCAGATTTACCCCTAACATGCACTAAAATATAGTTTTTCTCATGACATATAATTATAGTATATCTAATCGACCGTGATGAATATCAATAATATTAATGTCACGAGTGCCAAACAACNCAGGATTAAACGAGTTTTGGAACTTGTTCCAAAACGAGTTTAATCCTTTAAGTTGTTCGACACGAGGGACATTATTATTGATATTCATCACGGTTGATTAGTTATACTTATTATTATATAGATTTTCAAATCTATAAACAGATTTTAGATGTAATTTTATGGGGATTATCTTTTTAATATCAATGCGCCATGTGTTAACATTGACGATAATTATGTGATGTCATCTCCTAGAGTGAAAATAAATTGTTTATTTCACTGATTGAAAATATGAGATTTATTTGATTGAGAAAACTCGACAAATCACCGCTATCTATATAATAATGAATGTTATTTTTTTTTACAAGAGAATCCAAGAATTACCAGCTAGTCGCCGAATTGAGATGGAAACTTGTTCTTTTATGTCTCACATACTGGCCATATTCCCCTCAAGTACACTTTTCCTTTCAATGTTTCAAACTTCAATGTTTTTCGTCTGAAATATTTCACTGTAAAATCATGAAGTGTATAACTTTTTATTATACCACAGTATGTGAACATTACTATTAAAATTCTCTTAAATAAAATAACTATTTTCACCTATTCCAATTTTGTAACTATGAGGTCATTAGTTTCTCAGACTATTGACTGGCAGTGTGAATATTTTTCCCGAACCTTTTTATGCTTCTATATTGGATAAAAATTTTGATGATTGCTCAGAATGCTCTGACATCATAGTTTCAAAGTGACAACTCTAAACTAGCTATGCAAATTAGCAGAATTAATTTGTTGATGAAAAGATGTAATTATTCTAGTTTAACCAGAACACAAATTCAAAAAAGAAATATTTGTAATGAAAGAAATATTATGAAAAGATGATTTATAAATTGAAAATCTTAATTTTTTTTGTATAACAAAATATTTATAGATTGTTCATTTGTGATTCCCATTGATCAAAATTGTGTTGAAATGAGAGAATTATTATCTAAAAATAATTTAAAAGTTGTAAGTCTAGTGTATTTGTTATAATAACATATAGACTGTTTATTTGTGAATAGCAAGTTTGTTGTCCCCTTGATCCTTACTATTGACCTCGGCTACGCCTCGGTCAATAGTCAGGGTCTCGGGGACAACAAACTTGCTATTCCCTCATAACTAGTTCCTATCGTTATTTATGTTTGTCTCTTGTTTTCATTATTGTTTTCCTGGTGCAGTTTGCTTGTACATTGTGGCACGTGATTGTAGTTCCTGGCCGTTGTAGGTGTTTGCTGTTATCCTGTTTTTGTAATAAGTATAAAATATTATCGGGCCGGTGGCACATGCAGATATTCTCCAAAGTATTTACCAGGACGAGCATTTTCAAGCGATTAATTTGTACTATTTGCTGTTGAAAGCATGGCTTGATGGATAAATAGGTATGAATTAATTGACATTTGTATTAATCTGTGGATTTAAATTGTTATTCGAATTCTTAAAACACAAGGACGCATTGTGTCAGTACAAGATCACCCCGAAAGCCGGAGAAAGAATGGGTTATCTTCAACATACACATCAATTAACTATGAATGGATATGGAGTAAATGCACATGAGTCAAAGTCTATATAAATACACCAAGTCCGAATGTGATAACTAATTAAATTCTATAGCTTATATATCAATTATTGAATGAAAATCGATATACATTTGTAATGATCCATTGATGAAATTGAAATGATCCAATGATGAAAATCAGTATTTGTACTATCTGTGCCTCCTCGTCCGGGGGTCGACCCTAAACCTTTTTTCTTCGTAGCCAGTTAAAGAAATATTCTGTTAGATCAGTGGTTTTTTACTGGCTATATATCTCCTATTTGAATACAACCTGGTAGTTATTTCCGTGACACATTCTTAAAAATTATTTCGATGCTTATGTCATGAAATAAATATCCCAAACTATAATAATTATATACTTATTCTGCCCCACAAAGTTATATATAATTTTTAACACGGTCAAAAAAAAAAAAAAAAAAAAAAAAAAAAAAAAAAAAAAAATCATGGTGTAATAGGTAAGACAGATATCTAGTAAATGACATACCCTTGATCGAACCCCATTTCGGATTATGTTTTCGATGACAAAAATAATACATCATACCTGGTGGTCGAACTGATTGCAAGGAAATCCCAGGATAACGAGATCGCATCCGAATTTGTCAACTAACTCGTTCATCTGGGTGTAATCCCTGACAGTTGTTCCTCAGAGAGATGCTACATTTTCCACTAACACAACTTTGCCCTTAAAGTCAGAGAAGTTAACTATCTTGCTTTTCAGCAGGTCACATGCGGAAAAATCGTGAAAAGTTTTCATACTATCTGGAATACTCATATTTCTGAAGCGTCGTTGTAAACTATAGACAGCAAACTAAATTACCATACATGTATTATCCATATAAACTAAATTAAAGATCCGGTTGTGTGTTTATAAGAGTAATTATATATTTAAATAAATTTAGCGAAATTTGATTGGGCCAAATAATCCACGTGACCTGAGAAAAATAATTCCCATGTTTTTACAAAAATCACGTGCCAGGAGGACCACCGGGTGAAAAAAACTTATTGGCACCCTCGACCACCCACCCCCCCAGCAAAGGTCAGTCATCTGCTTAGACAAATATGGCAGATAATTTAAGTAAACTGTAAGAAAAGACGAAGTTTGCATGCCGAGAATATTTCACTGATGGTATACTTTTTGCGATCGAAACAGTGAAACTAAAAAAAAACCACTGAATGTCAAAAACGATATGAAGAAAGTTGTGTCCAATTGTAATATTAAGTGAACTGTTTTAAATATAATTAAACAATTATACCCCTCTGCTGACGGCAAAAATTCATATTTGACCACCGTTGAAGAAGTTATTTCCCTCCAACTAAAACACTCGGGAAACAACACCATGGGTTCGACAAATCTGGATGTTACTCTTACCAGCAAGCCATAATTGTTTAGTAATATATCTCGATAAAATATTAAATCAATCATGCATTCAATTTTGGTGATTTACGTCCATTTAAACGGGTTTAATACAGAAAAACCATGTAATAAGTCTACATGGTATTTTTTTTATTTATAAAGAGGATGCCGATATCAAAACCAAGTATCTCATTGTGTTGTCATTACAGAATAATCAACCATTTAGGGTATTTGATACCCATTCAGCAAATGTTATACCGGAAAAATATAGATAAATTAAAATCAAAGACAAAACAAAACAACGAGTGCGACAGCAAATCATTGAAAGTCCTTTTATAGAAATATTCATTTCAAAAGCGATTTCGCTCGAACTCAAATGAGTTTTATTATCCGCATAAAATTATTTTAAATTATTTTATACCTCTGCATGGGGAGTGTTAGTCTTGAGGGTATCTTCACTCCAGTCGACCAGTACTTCCGGTACTCTCCCTTGACCATTTTTACCTGCGTCACCAAAGGTGACCGCAGGTCTAGGAGCCGCTCGACTCCGTCCGTCCGTCACGCTTTGGGAATACCAAGTTTGTGTAATCTGAAACTCAGACACCTTTAACCCGATACTTTTGAAACTTTGCAGAATCGTTTTGGACACATTGAAGATATGCACCTCCCCTTTTAATGAGATTTGGAAAAAAATCGTGGAATTTCTCCATTGTTGAACTTAGTCATTTTTTCATCCGATACTTTTGAAACTTTGCACAGTTGTTTTGAGCACATTGAAGATGTGCACCTCCCCTTTTGGTGAGATTTGGATAAAAATTGTCGAATTTATCTATTGTTGAACTTAGTCATTTTTTCATCAAATTTTAACATTATGATACTGAGTTTGTGTAATCTGAAACTCTGACACCTTATACCTGATGCTTTTGAAAATTTGCACAGTTGTTCTGAACACATTGAAGATGTGCACCCCCCTTTTGGTGAGATTTGGATAAAAATTGTCGAATTTATCCATTGTTGAACTTAGTAATTTTTTCATCAAATTTCATCAAATTTTAACATTACGGTACTGAGTTTGTGTAATCTGAAACTCATACACCTTATACCCGATGCTTTTGAAACTTTGCACAGTTGTTTTGAACACATTGAAGATGTGCACATCCTCTTTTGGTGAGATTTGGATAAAAATTGTCGAATTTATGCATTGTTGAATTTAGTCATTTTTTCATTTTTTCATTAAATTGATTAAATTTTAACATTACAGTACTGAGTTTGTGTAATCTGAAGCTCTGACTCCTTATATCTGGTGCTTTTGAAACTTTACACAGTCGTTTTTGACAAATTGAAGATGTGCACCTCCCTTTTTGGGCAGATTTGAAAAAAAAAAATGTCGAATTTATGCATTGTTGAACATTTTTCAGCATATTTTAACATTACAGTGCCTGGTTTGTGTAATCTGAAAGATTAACATCTCTGACTATTTTTACTGTTGTTTGAACACATTGGTGATGTGAACCTCCCCTTCAGGCCAGTTTTGATGTAAAATATGTCAAATTTATCTATTATTAAACTTGTACTTTATTCTATCATATTATATCATCATGGTACTCAATTTTTGTCCAGAGACGTTGCAGAGTTTTGAACGCATTGACCATGGGCAGCCATTCTTGAATTTTTGCATTGCTTTCATATATTTTCTCATAAAGATTCAAAGTATGTGTTTATTTGAACTTCAGGTATGGTTTTCACCTTTGCTGAAGTGATATTGACTATTTTCATTTTATGCTTTGTTCAACTTTTTACATTTAGTTTTCTTTTTTTTCTTCTTTTTAACTCACCTGACCCTTGGGTCAGTGTGAGCTATTGTCATCACTTGGCGTCCGTCGTCCGTCCGTTAAACTTTTCGCATTTTCATCTTCTCCTCTGAAACTACTGAAGCAAATTCAACCAAACTTTACAAAAACATGGCCGCCAGCACGGAACATGGTTTAACATTGGACCCTATGGGAAAATCACATTTTCATCTTCTGCTCTGAAACAGCTGAAGCAAATTCAACTAAACTTTACAGGAATGATGTATGTAAGGTCCTTAACAATGTTTGCTCATTTCCTTCTGATCTGACGAAAAACATGGCCGCCAGCGCAGAACATAGGTTTTACATTTGACCCTATGGGAAAATTCTGCTCTTAAACCACTGAAGCAAATTCAACCAAACTTTACAGGAATGATGTACTCAAGGTCTTTAACAATAATTGCTCATTTCGTTCCGATCCGATAAAAAACATGGCCGCCAGCACGGAACATGTTTTAACTTTGGACCCTATTGGAAAATTAACATTTTCTTCTCCTTTGAAACCACTGAAGCAAATGCAACCAAACTTTACAGAAATGATGTACTAAAGGTCCTTAACAAAGATTGCTCATTTCTTTCCGATCCGATAAAAATTATGGCCGCCAGCATGGAACATAGTTTAACATTGGCCCTATGGGAAATTCACATTTTCATCTTCTCCTCTGAAACCACTGAAGCAAATTCAGTCAAACTTTACAGCAATGATATATGGAAGGTGTTTTACAAAGATTGCTCATTTCGTTCCGATCCGATAAAAAACATGGCAGCCAGCGCAGAACTTAGGTTTAACATTGGACCCTATGGAAAAATTCACATTTTCATCTTCTCCTCTGAAACCGCTGAAGCAAATTCAACCGAACTTTACAGGACTGATGTACTAAAGGTCCTGAACAAAGATTGCTCATTTCATTCTGATCTGATAAAAAACATGGCTGCCAGCACGGATTAGATAATTTAACATTTGCCCTATGGGAAATTCACATTTTCATCTTCTCCTCTGAAACAACTGAAGCAAATTCAACCAAACCTTACAGAAATGATGTATGTAAAGTCCTTTACAAAGATTTTTCATTTCGTTCCGATCCGATAAAAAAGATGGCCGCCAGCGCGGAACTTAGGTTTTACATTGGACCCTATGGGAGAATTCACATTTTCTTCTTCTCCTCTGAAACCACTGAAGCAAATGCAACCAAACTTTGAAGGAATGATGTACTAAAGGTCCTTAACAAAGATTGCTCACTTCGTTCCGATCCGATAAAAAACATGGCCGCCAGCACGGAACATAGTTTAACATTGGCCCTATGGGAAATTCACATTTTTATCTTCTCCTCTGAAACCACTGAAGCAAATTCAACCAAACTTTACAGGAATGATGTATGGAAGCTACTTTACAAAGATTGCTCATTTCGTTTCCATCCAATAAAAAAACATGGCTTCCAGCGCGGATCTAAGGTTTAACATAGGATCCCATGGGAAAATTTACATTTTCCTCTTCTTCTCTGAAACCGCTGAAGCAAATTCAACCAAACTTTACAGGAATGATGAACTGAAAGTCCTTAACAAAGATTGCTCATTTTGTTCTGATCCAATGAAAAACATGGCTGCCAGCACAGAACAAAGTTTATTTTGGCCCTATGGGAAATTCACATAAAAAACATGGCCACCATACAGAACATCGAAAAATCCTGCTGTTCAGCATTTTGTCAGGTGAGCGATACAGGCTCAGTGTCTGAGCCTATAGTTTGTCTATTACAGTAATAGGGTTGAACTCAATATAATCTCAATTATAACTTGCATTTGAAGAATTTTTGGTAATGAGGTAAATGAATACTTGTTTGAATTGGTAGACCTATACATGACATTCTGTTAGATTGAAAAAAAAACACTTTCTAAGTTGAACATGAGTGACGATGACGCAGGTCCAGACATGTAATTGGTCTTGTTTTAAGTTGTATTATCCAGTATCATCCAAGCTTTTAAAATATTAAAAATGCAAAGTAGTATTACCTCCTGCAATGCTCTGTTGGCAAGCTTTTCTTATGTTTTTTATTGCTGGTCCTTTATGTTATTAGCTCTTGAAGATTTTGATTTGTGTTCCAATTGATATGATTTGATCTGCACTAAAGAGACATAAGCTTTCAAAATGAGTTATTTGATCCTTCAGATGAGCTATTTCATGGAGAAGGACATGAAGTTCTGTATTTTTTATTTGATTTTGTGACGCAATAAATATTGTAGACTGAAAATGCACTTTTGGTAATGTTCGAAAATATTACTTGTCTGTCACTAGAAAATATTACTTGTCTGTCACTAGAAAATATTACTTGTCTGTCACTAGAAAATATTACTTGTCTGTCACTAGAAAATATTACTTTTCTGTCACTAGAAAACAGAAACAGAAACATCAGCTAATGCAATAAAAGTGTTCATTAAGATTTCATACATTTAGTGTGCTAAAAAATAATGACTTAATTTACGAAGACATCCAAGGGAAATAAAATACTTTTTCCTTTTCCATTTTGCAACATTTTCATTTTAAACGATTCTAAATGTAAGTATAGCTTTAAATCTGGTGGTGATTTTAAGGAAATGCAGACAACATTCTAAGGAAATAATTTATATATTTTTTATATTTATCACTGTAGAAGTTTATGTTTCCTTATGTTTTTTCTCTTATGTCAGCGGTGACCCCCAAAATTTATATATGGCCACGAGATAAGAAAAAATATTCACATATCCCCTCCATACTTCCGTACTAAATAGTAATTAAAAAATCTGCTTAGTATGAACAAAATCTCTAATAAATTAAGTTATTCCCTCTTATAGTCATTTTCCCTATTACTTTTGTGTAAATTCTTTCACTTGAATAAACCGTGATCACCAAATGTTTAATTTACATTCTGAAAAATAAAATGATTCTGTTTCAACACGGATAATTTCAGACATCTTAAGACTTTCATAACTGGTGCCTGTTAAAAGAACTTTAATACGGAAACGTATTTGTGCCAGTTGTTAGTGTGTTCTTGAGATGTGATTGCGAGTTCGGAAATGCGACTTCTTGCAATAAAATTAAATACCGTGGGTTAAAATCCATCTCTTATCGTGATCTAACACAACAACTCGAGTTTAAAAATGCGAGTTATTCCTTTAAAATATAAAATTGCACTATAATTTAAATGAGTTGCGAGTTGAGGTTTTCGATTCAAATGCACNGTCACTAGAAAATATTACTTGTCTGTCACTAGAAAATATTACTTGTCTGTCACTAGAAAATATTACTTGTCTGTCACTAGAAAATATTACTTGTCTGTCACTAGAAAAAATATGCCAGAAACATCAGCTAATGCAATAAAAGTGTTCCGACATTTTTGCCAATGTTTGTTCATTAAGATTTCATACATTTAGTGTGCTAAAAAATAATGACTTAATTTACGAAGACATCCAAGGGAAATAAAATACTTTTTCCTTACTATCCATTTTGCAACATTTTCATTTTAAACGATTCTAAATGTAAGTATAGCTTTAAATCTGGTGGTGATCTTAAGGAAACACAGACAACATTCTAAGGAAATAATTTATATATTTTTTTATATTTATCTCTGTAGAAGTTTATGTTTCCTTATGTTTTTTCTCTTATGTCAGCGGTGACCCCCAATATTTATATATGGCCACGAGATAAGAAAAAATATTCACATATCCCCTCCATACTTCCGTACTAAATAGTAATTAAAAAATCTGCTTAGTATGAACAAAATCTCTAATAAATTAAGTTATTCCCTCTTATAGTCATTTTCCCTATTACTTTTGTGTAAATTCTTTCACTTGAATAAACCGTGATCACCAAATGTTTAATTTACATTCTGAAAAATAAAATGATTATGTTTCAACACAGATAATTTCAGACATCTTAAGACTTTCATAACTGGTGCCTGTTAAAAGAACTTTAAGCTTGCTCTTGTATGTAGTTTGATACAAAAACATGTGAAACATGTGAAATACCCCAAAAAGATAATAAATATCACGGAAATTGAAACACAAAAGTACTTGTACCATGGCGTAATCTTTAATTCTGATGAGATTTTCTGTACACCCGGAATGTATTAATAAGTAAATAAGATGACTGATGAAGTTACCGGAATTGTGCACCCTGGTAATCTGATCAGAAGCCTAAACATTATAATTATCCATCCTGGTCTTAAGAATAACGGATGTTGCTGACGTACATAAATTATAATAATGGTCATTAGGAAAACTTTGACGTCTATGACCATTAACTGTTTCAGTATGTCCTTGTCCCCAACTACTGCCAAAACGTTCCACACCTAGCCGAACAATTTAACATATACTCCATTTTGAGGCAAACCCGAAACTGGCCTCATAAATATTTTTTGGAACTTATCAGTTTTATCATCGGGGAATTTAAGACCCTTTTAAACGTGTATTTATTCTGGTTCGTTTTGAAAAAAAAAACATCCACAAGAAACATATGACTTTATGTTCTTAAGTATTGGATTTGGCTTCATTTTTCGATGTTTTTGGTAATGAGTACTTCTTTTTGGACTATTTTTGGATTATGGCTTTCCATAACATCTGATTTTAATACTGCCGATGAGAGGTTACTCCTTGAAACACGTGTACAGCATAACTAAATTAACAGTTTAATATGTGACTTTGGTATTTTCGTATTTTCATACTTAATTTGAAGAAATCCTGATGAAGAAGTTCTCAGATATGGCATGTGAAACAAGCTTGGGTCACTTTTTTCATCTTATCATGATTAACAAGATGTGTTTTGTGAAACACTTATGCTCCCGAGTAGAAGTGATGAAGAAACATTTAGCAACTTTGAACACCACTGAACTACAAACAATGTGCTTCTGACAAAATTGACCCCCTCCAATCATTTTCCAAGCATTATAAAGAAAACAATTTTCACCCCCCCTTTTTTTGGAACATTTACAGTTAACTCATTGTGTTTTGTCTATCAGTGTTATCAGTACTTTGATTACATCAGGGTTAATTTTATATACTTCATCAATACTGGTTCCCCAAAGGTGGAGGAATATGCAGAAGAGAAGAAATGTAACGATATATATTTTTAGTAACATCCCTCATCAGTTAATACCTGTAAAAAGAAATTGAATAAATGAAGAAAATATGCTGAATAATTTTAAAGATTTTTTTACAAAAACACATTTTATGGATATCAAGAAAGTTTTTTAATCATTTGTTGACATGCCAAGGTCAAGGTCACAAGGTCAAAAATTCTGGTACCAATTAAAAGGTCTTGCCACAATGAATGCACATGCAAAACTTGAAAGCCATAGCACTTACCATTCAAAAGATATATCCAATGTTAAAGTTTATATTTTTTTTTCAAAAAGTCCATCGCATGCCAAGGTCAAGGTCACGAGATCACAAATTTTGGTATTGTTTGAAAGGTCTTGCCACAAGGACTACACATGCAAAATATGAAAGCCCTATCACTTACCATTCAAAAGATATATCCAATGTTAAAGTTTTTGCGGACAAACAGACAAACGGACAGACCAAAAACTATATGCCCCCTGAATCTTCGATTCACGGGGGCATAATACAAATATACCATTCTTTTATGGTATGAAATAGTGCATTAGTATTATCTCATCAATTTCCATGATAATCGCAAGAGTCCATGTTTTCAATTAGTTACATCACCTGTAGTAAGAATATAAATAGTTCAGGACGGAGATCTCAATCGTTTCTAAAATTAACACGGAAATAACGTTTTACTTTGAACTGAATCAATAACTTATTAGGAGTAGGAAAAATAAGGTACAGATGTTTGGATTTCAAAGGTTTTTACAATACTAAATCATTCGTAATATTGTTTGATCGGGGGACCACTCTGTAAATATAAACATATTTCAAAGCGTTCTGAAATGTTTTCAAATAAAATTCTTACCTGTGTAGAAGTACTTCAATAATTCACATATACGTTTTGTCGAATTTTCAGCTACTACACATCACATCTACTTGATATTTTTTTACGAAGTACCTTCTTTTAGGGATGGTGTAATATATATCTACCAGGGGGAATCGGTTGAAACTCTTAATCTTTTTCGAAAAAAAATGTCCTTTGATTATCTTATATAAAAAATTATCTTATATAAAAAATGAAGTCCTATACTTAACGATGTCTTATCCTATATAAAAAAATCGTATCTTTTGACATTCATGTATAAATGGGGGAAATAACAAAAATACCGAACAGAGTGGTCTAGAGCCGAAGTCCATGAGACAAAAAGACAAATCAGGTGGAAACCACCGGCAAAATTGTCAACCGCAATGGTCCTGACTTGGTACAGGCATTTCAAAAGAAATGGTGTCATCAATATAATCAATGTATATATAGAAATGTAGATCATATAATTGACCTGTAAAATTGATGGAATGAAATGTAATTAGTATCTAAAAATTAGAACTAATTAAAACCTAAAATGAGTTTGGCATTAGGCTTAATGCCTAGGAATAAGGTCTAATGCCTGATTTTTGTTCAAGAAAATTATTCTTATTGCCTGACCAAATCATTTACAGAATTATTGTTGAAGTGAAAGCTAAATGATATACACTAGTCACTAGGTCATTGAGATTTGTTTCTTACAACTGTTTTTTTTTCTGTGGAAAATTTGATTTTTGATAGAACTGAAAGGTTGATAACAACCTGATGAAAATTATAAGGTTTTTGTGTATCTCGAAGAGTTATGTGACGTTCCGCCCGACAACTGATAATTCAAAAACTTGAAATGAAATTCATTTTGAAATCCACTAAAAACAAGATGTGCGATTATGATTTTCATATTATTTGATTCTAATGCTGCTGATGAGAGGTTACTCATTGAAACACATACAGCATAGCGAAATTTACCGTTTTTATGCAACTTTGACATTTTTTTTTGAAACCATTGGGCCGATGACACTGCTGGTGGACAAAACGTCCCCTAAGGTATTCAACAGCCCAGTAGTCAGACTTATCTGACATTAAAAATTACCTCGCGTTTAATAAAAATTCACAGTTTTTATTTATAAATTCTAAACCCTAAAAAATGCTGAGGCTTCATTCCATGTATGGCACTTGGTGGATGTCCTTGTTACTGGATTTGGCCTCCTGTTTTGATATTTTTTGTAATGATTACTTCTTTTGGATTTTGGCTTTCGATATAATTTGATTCTAATGCTGCTGATGAGAGTTTACTCTTTGAAACACTTGTACAGCATAACGAAATGTACTGTTATGCAACTTGGTACTTTTGTATTATGAATAACATGGAATTAATACACTGAATAGATCTAAGATTGTTCCATATGAGGATAAATAGGTCTATTAGATAATCAGCAGAATAAAAATCACGCCTGATATCGGCAACATCTTCACATTCAATCAAAACGTGTTTGATTGTATATGATATACATTTTCCGCAACTGCAATTGAGGTATGAACAAAGCTCACTGTTGAAGGCCTCATAGTCACTTTAAGATGAAGAACAACAATAAAAGCGTTGTTCCATTGCTGGGTTTTACCATGTATTTTGTAGAGACTTTGTTTCATGTGCATTTCGACAAGTTGTTCGCTGGTTTTCCACCTGCCTATTCTTTTTGCCTCTTGGACATTGGCCCCTGACAATTCTTTTCGGTAATTGTTTTTTTATCCCAATTTTATAAATATCCAGAAGAGGCGAGTTACTCATAGATTTCTGAAGGAAGAGAGCCAGCGAGTCAGTGGGACTTGTTTATATTTATTCGCTTAAAATTATTTTATCAAATGAATAAACATGAGACCACAACCCATGCATTAAAGTAAACAAATAATTTGAATAGTTTGATATTTCATTAAAATTTGCGTAGTTCGTTTTCGTATGTTAACACCAAAATACATAAAATGTAGCCTCCTAAACGTCTTGTTTTTGATTTTAGAATCGCAATAAGATTTTAAAATATCATATCTTGATCTTTTAAATTTTGGAAACGCTTAAATCGATTATATAATTTGAATCAAGATTGAATGAAATATCGTGCATTTAACGGAGTTTATTTT
>MJUU01034956.1:26249-44558 GCA_002080025.1 Modiolus philippinarum
GAGAGGATGCTTCCTTGCGGAACACCCATCTCTTGTTCAAACGAGTCAGAAAATGTAGAGTTGACTCTAACATTGAATTCACGATCCTTGAGAAAATTCTCAATAAAATTTAGTAAACTTCCTCTCAGCTCCATATCAAAAAGATCTTTTAAAATGCCATATTTCAATGTTGTGTCATATGCTTTTTCAATATCGAAAAAGATGGACACTGCATGTTCTTTCTTAAGAAATGCATTTCTAATAAATGTTTCGAATCGAACTAAATGGTCTATTGTTGTATGACCTTGTCGAAATCCATTTTGGATGTTCGACAGAAGATTGTTCGATTCGAGATACCAAACAAGACGGTTGTTTATCATCCGTTCCATTGTCTTACAGACACAGCTGGTTAATGCTAGTGGTCTGTAATTAGATGGTTCGGAATGATCTTTACCCGGTTTTGGAATAGGTACTATAGTTACTTGTTTCCACATAGGTGGTAGTTTCCCTGTTTCCCAAATATTATTAAAAAGGTTTAAAAGAATTTCCAGAGTTGTTAAAGGAAGATGCTTGATGAGTTGATAATGGATATCGTCAGGGCCACATGCCGTGTTTGGTGCCTTATCCAAGGATTGTTTCAATTCATCCATCGAAAACAATCTGTTGTATTCCACTGTATTTTTAGATTTAAAGTTAAGTTTGTTTCGTTCCTTTTGTTCTTTAATTCTCTGGAATGTGGGTCCTAGATTTTTAGAAGAAGAATGTTTCTCAAAATTTTCTCCAATTTTATTTGCAATATCTTTTTCAGATGTTAAAATATCTTGTCCGTTTTTGATGTGATGGACATTAGCTTTCCTATTTTTACCTTTGGTTTTTTGTACCATATTCAATACTTTGTTCATAGGGGTGTGGCAATTTAATTTCGAGACGAAGTTGCGCCTAGAAGTGCGTCTTCTTTGTTTAAAGGTTCTTTCGAGCTTTTGCACGAAAAACGCGAAAATTGTCAAAAGTTGCTCTGCCTTTTTACGATTTATCAGAGCATCATCACAGTCATCGTCATACCAGGGTTTCCCAGGACGTTTTGGGTTTGCCGAAGTTTTCGGTATAGATTTATCTGCAATGGAAAGTATTTTTTCACTGAAAAGACTTAAGGGATCAAGAACATCTTCAAACAATTCAGATTTCAATTCTTCTCTACATAAATTTTCATAGAGTGACCAATCAGCTTTAAACGGAGTCTATTTGGTTTAGAAAAAGTCTATTTTGTTTCAGAATGAGCTTTTCCTGGATTTCAATTGCTGAAAATTTAGTCCTCTAAGATTTTAGTAAATTTTCTACGATGAAAATCGAGGAAAAACTCATTCTGAAACAAAATAGACTTTTTCTAAACCAAATAGACTCCGTTATACAAAATCAAATTCACGAAATAATATTACCGAACTTCAAACGTTTATAACTTCTTTATTTCTCAACGGATCTTCGTCAAATTGGGCTCATTGGAAAGCGCATTCAATTATCTTTCATTTTGTGTACAAATCTTGCGCCTTGCACCAGCGGGTACAAAGGGATCCCTATATTTCAAAATGAGTACAATTTTGTGATTAAAAGTTGCATTTTCTATATAAATTCCAACGCTTCCTTTCTCCTACACGCATAAACAATTGACAACAAGGCAAACAAAAAGCAACAAACCCCGCTACAAAAAAAAAAAGACCAACAGAAATCAAATAAACTTTAAAAAACTCAAATACAGGCAAACTATGGACCATTTGGTCTGAGCGCGGAGCAAAGCGTAATGCTAAGACCCGGTATTATAAACGCAAGATTTGTACAAAAAATGAAAGAAAATTGAACGCGCTTTCCAACGAATCCAATTTGACCAGAATCCATTAAGAAATAAAGAAGTTATAAACATTTGAAGTTCAGCCATTTAAATTTAACTGAGTCAGACCCTCCCCTCTTTATTTTCTAACATTATTTTGATAAATATTTGTTTAAAAAACCTCCACACATTGTGCAAAGGTCAAAATTATGCAACCTGTCACTATCAATTACACAAAACCAACCGCAAAATACATTTAGAATGAATTTATAAGAACCATAAGTACTGTAACGGAGTCTATTTGGTTTAGAAAAAGTCTATTTTGTTTCAGAATGAGCTTTTCCTGGATTTCAATTGCTAAAAGTTTAGTCCGCTAAGATTTTAGTACATTTTCTACGACGAAAATCGAGGAAAAACTCATTCTGAAACAAAATAGAATTTTTCTAAACCAAATAGACTCCGTTATTATCTGTAGTTTTGAAACATACTTAGACAGTATTATGTTTCACAATGGACAGAGATTTGACTTTGATCACGTTTAGGAAACCGCAATTTTTAATATGAATTGAAGGATGAATATTGATAGCTATTCGTTTTAAAAATAAATAATTGCAACTGTTAATTCAAAATACAAAAAATACCGAAGTTGTATTAAAAACAGTAAATCTCGTTATGCTGTACACGTGTATCAAGATGTAACCTCTCATCAGCAGCATTAAAATAGTACAAAAGAAGGTAGAATATCAAAAAGAGTTTCGTGTCCCACTCGGGTCTTTTTTTATAAACGCGGGAGTTTTAAACGTTACGTATCAAAGAAAAGTAAATTCTGAATAAAGACAAGATGCTCTCAAGAGCCCGTATCGCTCACCTGGGCCATGACATGCCAGACACATTTTATGAAGGGGACCAAGTAAGGACCATTGTGACTAAGTATGATTCCAATTGGCCATGTACTTTCAGAGGAGAAGATCTTTGAATATGTTTCCCTATAGGGTCCAATGTTAAAAACACGTTCCCTCTTGGCGGCCATCATGGATATGATGTGGACTTGCTGAACACATTTTTTAAAAGCGGCCTCCGCAGGACTATTGTGAGATTGATTGATTGATTGAATATTGTTTAACGTCTACTCAGCAATATTTCAGCTATATCAAGACGAGAACAAGTTTGTTGATAAATAATCACTTTGGGGTATGGAAATGGCCATGGGACGGGAAATTCTGACTGCCACTGGAAAAGTAGGGTGAAATCGTCAAGGGCGGGGAATTTAGCCTTGTAGCCGATCACCTACGGACCACCCCAAAAAGAGCTTGCTACAAGGGTTCTTTAACGTGCAGGAAGCGTGGCATTTCTTACGACACGTGGACCTGAGTTTACATCCCATCCGAAAGATGGGTTGTGTATTTATGAATCCCGCACAACCACGGAATGGGTCCTATTTCTATATCCCGGGACCCTCGGGGTCAGCCTCCGTTTAGGAGGGGTCACACCCCGCAAGCCGGAGATACTGGGTCCTATTTCTTTATCCCGGGGTTCCCTCGGGGTCCTCTGTTAGGATGGCTCATACTCCAAGCTCAGAGGATGCTGCGGGCCTATTCTTCAGCCGGGACCGCGCACGGCGGGAGAAGATTTTTGCAATATTGTCCAATTTTCGACAAAGTTCCCCGCTGGCCGCCAACTTTGATATGATACGGACTTTCAAGACATTTTTTAAAAAGAGGCCACCTAAAGACCATTGTGCCCAAGTTTGGTTCCAATTGGCCCAGGGGTTTCTGAGAAGAAAATGTTTGAATGAAAAGCTTATGCCATGCAGGTCAGATCTAAAGTTACGCAGTCAATGAAGTTATGGTGCTACTTCAATATTTATCTAGTAGAGGTGTTTGCATGGTGGGGAACCAGAAATTACTGTAGAATACAATATACATTTATATACAATTATTAGTAATTTGTGAAATAAGTAAAGATTATGAAAGTATTTTTGCAAAAAAAAAAAAATGAAGAAATTTGTACAAAAACACTTTTTTGCTCTTGATTATGTAACAAATAATTATTTTTAATAAAGTGATAGCAGGGAATTTCTCTAAAACTTAAAAGAGAAAAGTAAACCAAAGAAGATTTGAACACAGAATTTAACCATAGAGTCCATAACTACAACACATACAGTTGGATTTTCTTCAAACTTTCAGAGTATGTAGATTTTGATATGCTGAACATTTTTGCAATTTACACTTTACCTCTATCTGTTACAGTTTTTGAAATAAAAAATAAAAAATGCATAAATTTTGAAAATTTTATGGAAAAAGAGCTGTAACTCAAAGACGGGGTTTCCAATTTTCTTCACAATTGCAGGGCAGATAGATCTCGTCATTCTGAACAATTTTACGCCTGTCAGATTTTTGATATCTGCAACGGTTTTTGAGTTATTTGCCAAAAAACAGCAATTTACCCCTATGTTCTATTTTTAGTAACAGCAGCCATGTTGTTTGGTCCTCGGACTAACCGAACACTTTTATTAAACTACATACCCTGATGATGACCCAGGCCAAGTTTGGATTAAATTGGCCCAGTGGTTTCAGAGGAGAAGATTTTTGAAAAAAAAGTTTACGACGGACGGACGGACGGGCGGACGACAGACGACGGACGCCAAGTGATGGCAAAAGCTCACCCTGGCATAGCCAGGTGAGCTCAAAATGACTTGGGTCAAAATAATGTGACACACATCAAGTCTAGCAAGCCCTGAAGACAACAGCAAGTTGTAATTTATCAAGGTCGATGAGGAATCAAAATTAGAATAGGGCTCAACTGTCGTCAAGATCAGTCAGAGTGAAAAATCACCGAATGGTATTGATAATTTGATTCTCGTGCTTATATATATCGACAAATGATGTATACATATCTAAATACCATTTCTGCATGTTTGAATTGTTCCAAAACGCCCATTTTCAGCAAAAAATTGGCACGCCTACTTGTCGTTTGCCGGTCTGGTTAACCGGAAATCACTTCCTTGTTGTTGTAAATTCTTCCAACAACGGAACAGAACCGTAATCGGTTTTCGCGTATTTATTGTATTCAGATGGGCTTTGTTTTATTTTATTGATAATTAGATTGCGCAGTTGAAGTATTTTGACTGATTTGATGTAGGATTTACTGTTTTTATTTTTTTAGAAAAGGGGGTTGTAAATGAAAAAAAGAAGTTTTTTTTTTAACTTTTTTGTCAGATGTCAGATTTTGATGCACATTTTTTTTGTATGTTTCTTACAGCAAATCAAACAACTAAATTTCATTAAACAAGAGGCTCAAAAGGGGTTTATAGTAAAAAATGATTGTAATTTTAAATTACATAAGGCAGAATCGGGGGTATTTTATTCATGAGATAAAATCATATGTCCACGCCCCTTTTTGGTAAATTACCTCCCTTTATTAAAGTTTAACTTCGAAAGTACATCTCAGTGTTCCGGGTTATTTTCATATTACCCCCTTTTTTTCTAAAAGTACTGTATTATGTTATCTTCCGTAATGAAAAGTTTTTGTTGTGGGAATTTTAAAACATAGAAATTGTTGTTAAAACCAGTCTGTAGAAGGATTGCTCGTCGCTGGAAAGCTTGGAATTACGAATTTTCAACTTAATTTGGCCGCGAATTTTCTTGAGTAAGTTAAAAGTGGACAACAGTGTTTATGAATCTTTGCGAGTTATATTTCACAGTCATATGCGGACAAATTTGCTACATATTTATCTCTGATGGCTATTTTTCTGTCAAAGATCGTCTTCTTGGCAGTTTTACAATGGCTTCTACAGTCAAAATGTCATGACCCCGCTTCGATTTTCAAACATAATTGGCCGGAAATTTTTATTATTACAGATAAGTATTTATGTATAGAATAGACGTAAACAATGTGTAGAATCTTGCTAGAATCGGACAAATGTGTTCTGAAGTGTATCATTAAATAATTTTGCAAATTTTGCAAAATTTTAATATCTTCCCTATGCATTTCAACTAAACATGGCCGACAAGCAAGACATACAAGATGGCCGCTATGCAAATTAGTAAAGTACCCCTGATTCTGCCATATGATTTAAAACGTTTAAATAGATAAATCAATACCAACTTTATTTTTTAAAGAGGCCTAAAGAGGGTATCTAAAACAAAACAAAATGAACGAATTTTGCAGGGAATTCAGACAGATTTTCTATGGGGTTGCTATGAAAGGAAATTTACTACATGTATTGACAGATTTAGGCCCTTATCGCACATACTTCATTGAATAATAGATGTTTTTACGAATCGATGAAAGCGCTTCGCAAAAATAATATTACTATGAATAGCAGTATACTTCATGAAAATTCATAGCGTAAGTTATTTTCAATATGGATATAATGCCAACAAATATGTCTGTTTAAGGTTTTCTTATCCCCTATTCCTCTACCTACCCTAACATATTTTATCAGTACTTTTTGGCAAAATGCTAGTAAATATCATATTTCGGGTTAAGCACTTTTAAAGCAAAATATATTCCTAATAAGTGTCTATATAAGCATGATAAAATGATTTTAAAAAATAAAATGACTTTGCCTATAAGGCTTCCTCCTACCTTATTTGTTCAAAGAATTTAAATTCAAACAAGCATATTATGGCCTAAGGTTATTTACACATGAAATGCATAATGTAAGTACATGGATAAATAAATATCTGGCAGTGGTAAAACATGACCCCCCCCCCCCAAAAAAAAACCCCAAAAAACCAAAAAAAAACATTTATATATTTATTCAGAGTGCAATATTTGTATACAACATTTATTTTTATAGTTCATTGTGGTAAAATGGAGAATATATTATACGTAATGCACCGTTGAAATGTACAATTAGGGCATCATGAACATCAAACCATTTACTGTCATTTGTCTATTGCAGATTTATCTTAATGATACAAAATTTTGTTTAAAACTAAGAAGTATCTCCCTCATGCAAAGCTCTGTCCTTAGCTGAATTTTGGCTTTTCTATTTAGATCCTTTTGGTTATTGCTTCTCTGTCAGCTTTCACATTTTTTTTTCGGTCAATGGACTTCGAAATGTTTTGGTTTTATCTGCACTGATGAGACATAATTTGTCGAAATGCGCATATGCAGAAAATGAATTAACAGTAACTTCGGTAATTTGTCATTTATTACCACTGGGTCGATGCCTCTGCTGGTGGACTGTTAGTCCCCGAGGGTATTCACCAACCCAGTAGTTAGTACTTCGGTGCTGACCCGAAAACCGATTTGTATTGAATCATGCAATATCTGAATTTTACAAAATTTTGTTTAAAAACTAAGGAGTAGCTCCCTCATGCAAAGCTGTCCTTAGCTGAATTTTTGCTTTTCTACTCAGATCCTTTTGGTTATTGGTTCTCTCAGCTTTAACATTTTTTCGGTCAATGGACTTCCAAATGTTTTGGTTTTATGTGCACTGATGTGACAAAAGTTGTCGAAATGCGCATATGCAGAACATGACTAACAGTAATTTCGGTATTTTGCTATTTATCTCCATGCAGTTGTTAGCAACAGGAAAAAAATATAACTTATTGTTTTGTATTGATACATGTAAAAGATCTAGGTGAGGTGAACGAAGTTTTTAATTATGCATAGTAATGGGCATTAATTAATTCATATATTACGTCCATTAATAGGCATAAATATATACATAATGTCAAATAATGGGCATTAATACATTATTATATAAATCATGTCAATTAATGGACATTAATACATAAATCATATAAAGTAATGGATATTAATGTCTAAGCCATGCACAGCAATGGGCATTAATATAGAGATTATGTAAAGTAATGGGCATAAATATATAAATCATATAATAATGGGCATTAATTTATGTGTTTTACTAAATAACAACCATCAAATTATAAACAGTTAATATAATGGTCATGAAATTGACTTTGATTTGATTTAATGGTCATTAATTCCATATGCGTGTTTGTATACATGGCCATTACTTTTTTTCTACAGTAAATAATGCCCATTAATGTAATAAAAAGAGAAATTATTCAGTCAATTTAATGATTAATTAATGGTATTTTATTTATTTCATACCATTAATCTTTATTTTAATGGCATATTTTAGAAAACCATTAATTAGTTTCTGACAAAAAATTATGGATACTTTTAATGGATTTATGACATTTAACGGCATATTAATGGTATTTGAATGGATATTTCATGGAATTTTAATGGTTTCTTCTGCAGTAGTGTAAAAACTGCACCTCAGGTCAGCACATTATGTCGACAATTTTTCTCCCCGTTATAACTCTATGAAGTCGGATAATTGTAAATTTTTGTTTAATTTCATTATTTTCCTGTTTCAATGGAAGATATTATAGTGTCGCATTGTTCTGCACTACCCTCAAATACCATTTTGCCTCAAGTATAAAACAGAGAACTTCCATTTAAAAAGATGTTATTTTCCCCTTGAAAATTCATGACGATTGCAAAAATGTCAACAGATGATTGCTAAGGTCTTTCAATAAACATTTAAGGGATTTTCTCACAAATAAGTATAAAAATGTTGTTAATTCTATCGATATGTAATCAATAAGACACTATTTGTATGATATTTTAAATACTTTAAATTTGTAGGATTTTTTCATCCGACTTTACATGGACCTTGCTGCTTATAACATTGCATGCGAGTTTACCTTAAGGTCTCATGTAATCGTTTAGCTTTGATTTTTCTCATGTTTCTGTTTTTCAAAGATTCACATCTTGTTTGCAAAGTTTTACTGAAAAAGGGTGAAATGTCAGATATATAAACCTATACCTCTTTGGAATCCTAGGAACAAATACTTTAAATTGCATAGACATCTGTGTAATTCTAACAATATATATGTGCTGTATGTTTCCATGGAAACATTTGCAAAAATTGAAAAAATTACCCCAAAATTTGCAAATATTTGCAAAAACAGTGCCAATGCACAAGTTCCCCTCAACGTATACGTTATGAACCAGCATAGCCACTATGCTAGCCTGAAAGCCCTTCACAAACAATTTTGATTTAGCAATAAAAAAGGATCTTATTAAGGATTACTTTTCGAGATAGAATACACCGAACACTTGAATCCATTTTTGCACCATTTGTAGAACATGCTATTTTTACCGTCCATCATGTGTATCATGTGACCACAACAAATAGCTAATAACCCACTGTAATGAAAAAGTTCACTTTTTATTGATTTGTTTCTTACATTTACTTTCATTCTCACAAAATAATCCCACCATTACAATAATAACATCTAATCTACCATATCATAAGCATGCACAAATTTTTGACGCTCTCTTAAACCCAGCATTTGAGGCACTAAAAAGGGTATCTGAGACCTAACTTTTTTAAACATCTGAAAATTTGATTTGATTGGATTTTTTTTCTGGGGGAGAGGGGTCTTTTTTTCTGGAATTTTTAATTCTGGAGAAGGGAAGAGTTTATTGAGAATTTTTTCTGGAGAATGGGGTATATATATATATATAAGTGAGCTTTGTTCACAATTTTTCTAGTTTTAATACTCTTAAACCAGAACTTGAAGTACAGTTTATTTGTCAGGATGAACAATTTAATGAAAAAAAAAAAAAATCATTTTCTAGGCCATAACAAAATAATTCCTACATTCCATCCATTTTTTTCTCAAGATTTGGGGCGGACGGGCAAATTTAATTTCATGTTTTTTTTATCAGACTTTACGAAAAATGCTGTCATTTTAAAAGAAACTTACGCAAATGGACCAAAAATCAAACTAAATTTTTTTGAGACAGTTGAAAAAAAGTGGGGCGGGCTGGGATCAGAATCTTTAACATTTTTTATTATGACCTAATCTGTGAGTAATGTTAATATCACATTACAAGTTATATTCTTTGTTTATCAAAGTTTCTGTTTCTACAACTGATATGATTTTAAGCCCATGTTTCACCTTTTTACTACCCCTATTAAGCTGAGTTTGCGTTTAATTGGTTTAGTATGGTTGAATGATGTTTAGCCACATTGAGAAAAATGTAAATAAATTTCTTATTTTAAGTAAAATTCAATAATGTTTTGTTCGGTTCAGAGTTATGTTGAGGTACATTTTTTGATATTTGAACATTTACCTTTACCTTTACCTAAACATTACCCAGCTTACTAGGAGTGGGTACTGGTATAAACCATTGGATTTGATGAAACTATCAGAGAATCTTTATCACTCAATGCCATACATATGCCATAGTGCAACTCTTATTTTAGATTTTAATTTGATCAATTTTTAAGGTTTCCCATAGAATGTCTTGTACTTATCCAGTTTTTATGGAAGGGGGGCATAGCTTAACTTTGACTCTTCCATTCATGTATGTTGTGTTGGAACTTTTGTATCATTTAGTGTCTGTATACTCACAGTATTTTAAATTAACTTTTTAACTTTCTTAAGCTGAAAATTGATAATAAAATATGCTACTTCAATCAAAACAAAAGAGTTTGCAAAATTGACCAAGAACTTAACATTTAAGTTCTTTTTGTCTTGCCCGTGATGAAAGTCGCAGAAAGCGAGACATAGGCCTACAAAGTATGAAGACGGCGGCGGCGTAAACTCATGTTATGTTTTTGTGATTTGGTCATTTTGCCAGTAACTATAAGTGGTACGTCAATGATATTTAGTACGTAGGTTGGTCTTGGGTAGTACATGGCAGTCTGCTACATGGCTTTTGTCTGTGACCTCAATTTCACGGTCCAATGAACATGTAAAGTTTTATGATAAGTTAGTTTCTTAGTAGCTATTAGTGGTAGGTCCATGATATTTGGTCTGTAGGCTGGTTTAGATAGTACATGATAGTTTTTCATATGGCATTTGTCCTTGACCACAATTTCACGGTCTAGTGAGCATGTTAAGTTTTTGTGATTAGATCAATTCCTCAGTAACTATCCATGGTACATCAATGATATTTGGTATGTTGGTTGGATTTATGAAGTAAATGATGGTATATTATATGGTTTTTGTGTCTGACCTCAATTTTACGGTCCAGTAATTATGTTAAGTTCTCATTATCTATCAGTGGTATGCCAATGATATTTGGGTTGTCTTGGGTAGTACATGGTAGTCTGCCATATGACTTACGATCACTTATGTCTGTGCCTTCCGATTCATGGTCCAGTGATCATGTTGAGTTTCCCTATTATCTATGCATGGTATGTCAATATTTTAATATATGGATTGGTCTTTGATTGAAACTGACATCCTGCTATTCGCTTTTGCCCTTGATGTCATTTTCATGGTGTAGTGAACTTGTTTGATTTTTCAGTATTTATTAGTTTTAAGTCAATTATATTTGGCATTTAGGTTGGTTTGGTTTGGGTAGTGCATGACAGTCTGCTTTATTGCTTTTCTTAGTTACCCCAATTTTACGAAATTCTGTTCAAGTCTGTTGAGTTTTTACAACAATTTAGTGACCAACAGGGATAGGCGAGACTTCAATTTGGGTTCACACTTGTTATATATATACAAGCATCATTACAGCTAAGTAATATTTTTTTCCTTTTGCTGAAAACTGTTAATTAAAATATGACTTCAGTACTTCGGTGCTTGCAATATCTAAATTTTAGTAAATTTTGTTGAAACTAAGGAGTATCTCCCTCATGCAAAGCTCTGTCCTTAGCTGATTTTGGCTTTACATTTAGATCATATTGGTTATTTGTTCTCCATCAGTTTTTGAACATCTTTGAGTTAATGGTCTTCCAAAATTTTAGATTTTATCTGCACTGAAGAGACATAAGTTGTCGAAATGCGCATATGCAAAAATAAATTCACAGTAACTTCGGTATTTAGTTATTCATTAAAGCATTTAGAAATTTCTGCATATACTTTGGCGGTATTTTATAATAAGAGGTAGTGATTTTAGTTATAGGGAAAGACAAGACATATTTTGTTAAGAACCACACCGATTCAAATAAGAAATAAACCGAGACTGACGTAATCAAAATGTTAGAATTTTTGATCGACAATATTTTTGTCGAATTTGGAGGTCGTGTTTTCCAACAGACAATAGGGATTCCTATGGGAACAAACTGTGCGCCGCTTTTAGCTGACCTTTTCCTTTACTCGTACGAGGCCAAGTTTTTACAAGGGCTTATTCAAAGAAAACAAAAACATTTAGCCCAGTCCTTTAATTTCAGCTTCCGCTACATAGACGATGTGCTTTCTCTTAATAATCCTAAATTTAAGGATTATTTACATCAGATCTATCCAAATGAGCTTGAAATTAAAGAAACAACTGAAACACCTACTTCAGCTTCGTACCTAGATCTTTTATTGTATATTGACGAAGATGGACATTTGAAATCTAAGCTATATGACAAGCGTGATGATTTTAATTTCCCCATTGTGAACTTTCCCTTTCTTAGCAGCAATATACCTACCTCTCCAGCCTATGGAGTGTACATTTCACAGTTGATTCGTTACTGTCGAGCTTGTAGTTTGTACAGTGATTTTTTGAACAGAGCAAAAACACTGTCCCAAAAGCTGCTTAGTCAGGGATTTGTTCAACATTTGTTAATTTCATCCCTCAAGAAATTCTATGGCCGTCACCATAGCATCATTGACAGATATGACGTGTCAGTATCCCAAATGAAAGTGGACATTTTCAGCTAGATTCACGTCTTCCCGGATTTGACTACCGACTTTGACATTTTCCCGGATTGAATCACCCACAGTGTGACGGGTGCTGTAAACAGAGCAGGACATGCTTACCCTTCCGGAGCACCTGATGTCACTCTCAGTTTCACTGGAGTTCACACTATGAGTGCCTTTGTTCTGAATGTTGTAGTTTCTGGTTCTGTGCTTTGTGTCTGTCTGGCGTCATTGTTTTTGTGTCTAACGTCATTGTTTTCTGTGTTCTCGTTTTTGCCCTGTCTTTGGACTTCGATTTTTGTGAATTTCACCCCTTTGTTCCTTCGGTGTTCTACTGCCGTTGTTTTACAATGTTGGCGACGCTGGCAACAGGTGTTCTGTTCGAACAATGTTGGCGGCATTTGTGACAGGGGATGTGTTCGAACAATGTCGGCGACGTTGGCGACAGGGGTTGTGTTCGAACAATGTTGGCGGCATTGGCGAAGTTGGCGACAGGGGTTATGTTCAAACAATGTTGGCGGCGTTGGCGACAGGGATTGTGTTCGAGCAATGTTGGCGCCGTTGGTGACAGGGGTTGTGTTCGAACAATGTTGGCGGCATTGGCGGGGTTGGCGACAGGGGTTGTGTTCGAACAATGTTGGCGGCATTGGCGACGTTAGCGACAGGGGTTGTGTTCGAACAGTGTTGGCGGCATTGGCGACGTTCGTGACAGGGGTTGTGTTCGAACAATGTTGGCGGCATTGGCGATATTGACGACAGGGGTTGTGTTCGAACAATGTTGGCAGCGTTGGCGACATTAGGGACTGTTCGAAAAATATTGGCGGAGTTGGCGAAAGTTGGCGACGTTGGCGGATATTATCTCAATCCTGGACCACGCTCCAAAGACATAGATTTAATTTGATGCATTGGGCAGTTAGTGACGTCATCAAACTTCAAGTTGTAATTACTATCTAAAACGATCATCCTACTGTCTAAAGGAAATGAATAAATATAAAACATATGCAAATGTTAACGATTGGTTGATTTGTTTAAAACGGCTTTAAAACTATTGCAAGTTCAGACCAGATTCAGTAATAAGAATAGCATGTGGTAATGATTTGATGTCTATCGGAAATTGTATACTTTAGTTTAAAGAACATTGGAATTGTTTATATATAACATAGTGTATAAAATTGTGGTTAAATATAGTTTAAAGTACATATATAACATAATGTATAAAACTGTGATCAAATATAGTTTAAACAACATATAAAATATAGTGTAGAAACTGTGGTCAAATACTGCCAATTACAGTTTGTTTTTCTTTCATCTCATCTTAGATAATATCTATATGCACAGGATGTGTGTAATAACGACATCTTCCAGACATAAATTCAAAGAAATCTACCACAAACTAGATAGAAACTAATTATATGCCAATTATTTCTTACGCACGTGGTATCAAATATTTAGCCTTTTTCTGAAACATAATGAATGTATTTAATAATCACTGTACATCTAAATTAACATATATCATAAATCTGAATAACTATATTTGACCACAGTTTTAAACACTATGTTATATATGAACAATTCCAATGTACTTTAAGCTTTATTCAACCACGGTTTTAAACTCCCTGTTATATATAAACAATTCCAATTTATTACTTTAAACTATATTTGACCACAGTTTTATACACTATGTTATATATAAACAATTCCAGTGTACTTTAAACTATATTTGAGCACAGTTTTATACACTATGTTATATGTACGAGCAATTTTATATCCATGTTATATACAAACATTTCAATGTACTTTTAACTGTATAGCAATGAAGTAAAATGTTTCTTCATAGTTTTATTTTTGTTTTGCATCCGATAAAGACGACTGTGTCGTTGAAATATAAAACAAAAACTTTGTTTATTATTAAACTAGATAGATATAATATAACTGTCAGTATGCATATCAAATAACGTCAGTAGAATACCGAAGAAAAAAAAAGGAAAGCGATGACCGCGAAAATCGAAGTCAAAAGACATAGCAAAAACGGCAACAGAGAAAACTAAGAAAAAACAAGGACGTCAGACAACGACGATGCACGGAAATATAAAGACGACATTAAGAACCAAGGCACTCATAGTGTGAACTCCAATGAAAACCGGGAGTGACATCAGGTGCTCCAAAAGGGTAAGTATGTCCTGCCTCGCTAACGACACCAGTCACACTATCAGTAAGTCGTTTTGTTTTTGGAATGTCTGTTTGGTAGCTGATTGGGTAATGTCATTTTTAACCNACCCTTAGACAAAAAAAAAAAAAAAAAAAAAAAAAAAAAAAACAATGAAATCCATGGTACATGTTTATTCTCAAACCCTCAAACAGTACCATGGTAAAATTTTCAAAGGCTTTTTATAAATCTGTATAGTGCTGAAACAATCAAAAGGACAAATCTGTAACACTAACATCACTAATAAAAACAAAACTAAAATTTTACAGTATGATATACAAAAAACACAAAAAATAAAGTACTGATAGTGTAAACTCCCATAAAAAGCGGGAGTGACATCAGATGCTCCGGTTGGGTAAGCATGTCCTGCTCCACTGGATGCACCCGTCACACAATCAGTGAGTCAACCTACTGATGAATATATAGATATGAATATATATTAACTGTAATATAAATTTGCTGGATATATGTTAAACTTGTAAACTTCATCAATCAATAATTCAAATTTTCCATATATATGTAGTATTGTGTTATTGGGTACGAAATCTGAAATGTTTAATGTTTTCTTGGTTGGTTATGGATAATATTTAGTAAGTATTGACTGGGATCATACACTTAACTAAAGGAGATCAACGAACTTTACCGTACCTCCAATCAGATTTGCCCCTGCTTCAATAGCTGTAGTTTTTTTGATAATACAATAATATACATATGCATCATTTTCTATTGTTTAAGTTGACCTGGGTGGCCGAGTGGTTTAGGTATATCTACTACCTATACAACCACTGTAGTCTATCCCAACTGTTGTGCGAGTTCGCGCCCCACTATGTACATTACAAAAGGGGTGCACTCGACTTACAATCGTTAGTGATAAGGTATGTCAGTTACCTACCCACGGTCGGTGGTTCTCCACGGGCACACCAGCTTCCCCGACTACTAAAACTGACCGTCATGAGATAGCTAAAATACTGCTGAAAGTGACGTGAAACCCCATATCAGTCAATCAATCAACGTATTTTTTTGTCGCTGAATGAAATTGTTTTGTGTTCAAAAGGTTTTATACAGTTAATACATGGTTAATGGTGAATAAAAGGATATGGAGTAAATGCACATGAGACAAAGTCTCTACAAATACATGGTAAAAAACAAGCAAAGGAACAACGCTGCTCTTACAATACACCGTATAGCACAAACGTATGAGGAACGGATGGAAATCAATTTTTGTACGGTGGTAAATATTTTTCTTCGTTCACGAATTACACTGAAAACGCACAAAAACCGGAGGTATACATAAGTGTACCATACATGCATAGTCCTAGTACCGAATAAACCGAACTCTCACAGAGCAAATACCGGAACCCTACAGGAGGAGCACCGAATAAAACGTATTTATAACGGTAACATGCCGGGCGAGTACCGAATAAATCGAATGCTAACGGAACCGTACATGTATTGTACGAGCACCGAGTAAAACAAATTGAATAATTACTATACAAAACAAACGATTTTTCAAAAAGGCTATCCCGAGTTCTTATCGTTGTGTACCTTTGTCTATTGTCTTTTTATTGTTTTTCTTGTGCAATTTCCTAGTAGATTGTGGCATGTGATTGCATTTAATCTTTGGCCATTGTAAGTGTTTCCTGTTATCTTTGCTTTATTAAGCCTATGTATTTGACCCCTCAACAATTTATTTTACACAGATAATCATTACGGCATGCTTCACCAATTAAATGCATTTTCCAAAAATGTCACCGAATAGAAAAGCAAGAGAATGACCTAAGAAAAGAGCTGTTGGGTCACAGATTACCTTCTTTACTATCGACCCAAAGATTCCAGTGAAGATATTCAAGACCGGTTTAAAGTTATACAGTCTTTAGAGTAGCGGAAGCTCTTAAACGGCGAGAAAACGGATTTTTTTTTAATTTAGAGGTTTTTGGTATATCTTAGAAAACTGTTACAATATAAATACAAATAAACAAACACTGCATAAGTCGTGTAGTTACTAAATTAAAGAAGCAACTTTTAAAAAAGGACGTATATAGCACCTTCTATGGGATGATCACAAAATAAGCAATTGTTGCAAATTCATTTAAAACCAAATAAAAATGGTAAAAGTAGGCCATATTTTAAATGGTAAAAAAGGATAAAATATACAAAGTAAAAAAATATAGAAATAATAAAAAACTGGCTTAAAACAAAAGAAAAAAACAGAAAGTATGGCTCAAATGATCGGCTGAATGGCCTCCAACTAGGGGGCAACCGGATAAATTCTGTTATTCTTCAGTTGTTTAAGTTTCTCTTCTTCTAGCAGGACCATAATTTTGGTTTTCGGTTGCCTCATAGTTGAAACGATGCACAAGGATGAAAATACGGGCATTTCCTTCTGTTCTTAGCTATTTTTTTTCTTTTTTTTTTTTTGAAAAATGTAAAGTTTGTGCTTATTATCTTTTAAATTTGGCCTACTTTGACGATTTTTTTTTTCATTACATGTTAATTTTGACCTTTGCACAACATATATTTTAATAATCGTCCGGTTAATTGGTTTCCGCTGTTAGTCCGGAACTCAAACGGTTTATTCGTGATCTCTTCGGTAAAAGTCCGTTTCACCAATTTAATTTACCGTACATGTGCGGATGCTAGACGGACAAGTAACGAATGAATAACGTATATACAACGCATGACAACCGAACAAAACTTTAATCTACCGTAAATTCACTGGACATATTTTGCGGTATATGTCCGTTCCGAGTTTTGAACATGTTAATAATTTTTCATCGCACAAACGGACATCACAGTATTTTTACCGTATTCACCGGATAAAGAACGGATGACAAACGTATTTGAACGGAGACGAACGAATATAATTTATTTTTAGACGTTTGACGTTCGTTCGTCTGGTGTAAGAGGGCTTACGTTTTTGCTATTTAATCGAGATTAACTCCTAAACCAGACGTTGTGGTTCAAGGCTAGAGCAAACATAACAACAGCGATCATGTATCTAGAACAGACATGATTCTAGGATTGTTCTAAGTCTGCTCAAAGTTAACCGCAAGTTAGCTTTGATCTGTTCTGATGACTGCTTTCCAAGTTCCATCGGACGGGAGGCTATATCTGCATCCCACTGTACATAACCACTCTTTCCACCAATGCTTATTTTCTAAATGTTAAAAAAAAGGATTGATTGATTGATTGAATATTGTTTAACGTCTACTCAGCAATATTTCAGCTATATCAAGACGAGAACAAGTTTGTTGATAAATAATCACTTTGGGGTATGGAAATGGCCATGGGACGGGAAATTCTGACTGCCACTGGAAAAGTAGGGTGAAATCGTCAAGGGCGGGGAATTTAGCCTTGTAGCCGATCACCTACGGACCACCCCAAAGAGAGCTTGCTACAAGGGTTCTTTAACGTGCAGGAAGCGTGGCATTTCTTCCAACACGTGGACCTGAGTTTACATCCCATCCGAAAGATGGGTTGTGTATTTATTAATCCCGCACAACCACGGAATGGGTCCTATTTCTATATCCCGGGACCCTCGGGGTCAGCCTCCGTTTAGGAGGGGTCACACCCCGCAAGCCGGAGATACTGGGTCCTATTTCTATATCCCGGGGTTCCCTCGGGGTCCTCTGTTAATACTCCAAGCTCAGAGGATGCTGCGGGCCTAT
>MJUU01034956.1:44664-55083 GCA_002080025.1 Modiolus philippinarum
AAAGGATAACAGGAAACACCTACAATGGCTGAAAATCATAATCACATGCAATAATTTGCAAGGGAACTACACAAGAAAAACACGTGTAAGACAAAAGACAAAAACGTAGACAATGATAGGAACTAAGTCATTATTTAGAAAATCTGAGTCAAGTTGTTAATTTAAACTAAACAAGGAGGTTGCATCATTTTTTTCTCATTTTTCTCGTTTCACGGACGGAAAAATATTTAACCAAGACTACTGATAACTTCAGGCTTGTTAACTTGTTCGCGGGGATATTTTTCTTTGTTTTTTTTTGCGCTTCATGTCCGTGTTTTGAGCAAACGTATTTTTAGCCATGTTTATTAGCGCTTCAAATCATTAACGACGACCTAGCCTTTACGTTTTAACGTGCTTTGTTTCTGACGATCCCGCTTACCATTCATTTAAAATTATACTTCACGCTCTCTTTAAATTCACCTTCCCGTTCAAACCTCTGACACCCAATGTTTATATTAGTTAAATATGTATGGTTTGAACCGCTTGTAACATCTAGTAAAGAAGCAATTGAACGTTTTTTTGTAGTTCTCATTCTTAATAAAATGTCATTTTGCTGCATATTAAAAAACGCCTTTGAATCTCATTAGAACTTATGGCGTCTCTCCCACCGTTTCACGGCTACCTATCTCCAAAATCATAACCTTTCGGTTATGCAATATAGATGTTTTGAGGAATTTCCGGTTACGATTCCGAGGATACTAACACGCCGCTTCAACAGGTAAGTCGATCTATTATTTTCATAATTACTTAAATCACTTGGCGTTTTCAAGAAATCGGAGAATGTGAGTGAGTGCGTAATTGATCAAGGTATACCACAGTACCACAATTGTCATAATATGCCAAAGCATAATGACGAGAATTGTTTTTTCTCAACACTGAATGGGGTAAAATTTGACACAAACACCCGACTTCGTGACTGTCAAGGCCCCATATGGTTGAAGCAGCTAATAAAAAGTATTAAAAACGTTTTGGGAGGGATGTTTAATGATTTATAGAATGAATTTGGTGCATTTATGTATGTATTGCGTGTGGTTTTTATCTTAATTCTGTCAATGTTGTAGAAGCTTATGCTTCCGGGGACACGTTATGATTCGGTGGATTGGTTATGATACGGGGTATTGTTAAGGGACATAAAGTATACAGAGAATGTAAAATGTGTTTGCTACTTTTATATATATTATTAAATTAAAGCTTGGTTTTGATTACAATTGATATTTACTAAAAAAAAATCTGTTAAATAGTTATTGTTGGCCAATTGTTGGTAGTAAATCTGTATAATAATGTTATATTTAGTATCTTGATTGTTTTACAGGGATTACGTTTTTGACTCAAAGAACAGATTCAGAGTGTCAATACCACAACAAAATCTACACGCCAGGGGAAAGCAACCAGTAATTAGAAGGCAATATGGAGGCAAGGCTTCTGCCTTCTCAAAGACTCGGACTAATTTTTGATAAATTAAAAAAAAAAAATAAATTATAAAACTTCTTTGCTTCTTCAGCCGATTTCAATGTCAAAGATGACGTCCTTCCATTAAACTAACTCTTAGGATTAACATCATTTTTCCAAGAAACAGGAGAATAAAGAACCATCAATGTCCTGAAAAACTTTTACTTCGTATTGAAAACTATGGACGCTTCAAGTGTAATGATTACCACTTTCAAACAATCATAATATACCCACGTGTCCAGCACATGTGGTGTTTTTTTTTCAATAGGGCAAAATTACCATCTCAAGTAAACAAAATAAGAGAAATATTGAATAAATGTATATGTATATGCCCAACTATCTATTTGGACATCTTTTAGCATAAGAGACATAAGTTGTCGAAATGCGCAGAAACTTAATTCACTGTAACTTCGGTATTTTGTTATTAATTAGCAATGTTTATTGTATATTGGGGTAATGCTCATCTCTCTGAGAACGCGGAGTGGAGTTCATGTATGTGGAGCCCAGAGCCCAGCCCAGTGAGTGGAGCCTAGAGCATTGTGAGTGGAGCCTAAAGTTTTGTGAGTGGAGCCCAAAGCACCAGTGTTGAAGCCGGGACCCTAGTGTTGGGCCAAAGGCCGTAGTGTTTGAACCTGAAGCCCTTGTGTAGAAGCTCGGAGCCCAACCTTGAGAAAATGTTGAGGCACGGAGCCCGGAGCCCAGATTCCGTGTTATTCCGCAAGTATACTCATATAAATTGAAAAGGATATGAAGTAAATGGACAAAAGATTACAACGAATACCACACCACATTCCGAAAATGTGCTGAAGATGTATGTTTTCATAAGCAGTGGACTGGTTTAATAACTGATTTATTTTTGAAAAAAAAAACAATATCTTGATAATTTTTGAAAATAAGGAGTATCTCTATATCATGCAAAGCTCTGTTCTATTACCGTTTTGCTTTCTATTTAGATCCCTTTGGATTTTTAATATTCATTCGGTTTGGTTGTTTGTTGTTCTGTATCTATATCGCTATCAGCCTTGAATATTTTGGTTTCAAATATTTTGGATTGATCTCCATTGATGAGACATAAAGTGTTAAATTGGTCATATGTTCGTTCTGTAAGAAGAGTTTTTCGACAATAAGGTTTTAGGCTCCAACATTAGGGCTCAGGGCTCTAACACTATTGCCCGGCACCATAATCGGTTTTCAGAGACTCTGGCTACAGAGCTGTGGGGCGCGTCCCCAGGTGGTAGATAAGGGGAATGCCCTGTCTATGTGGGGTAGTCAGGTCAAAATCCGGAAAGCCTGAAAGCAAACCATTGTAGCCAAATTGTGTGGAGAAACGCCACACTCCATGCAGTATAAAGACCCCTTTTTATTTTTCTAAGGTGAGCAGACTCGCTGGGAATCGTACAAAAAGCTAAATTTCCTGCCCCTACCCATTTCTCCTCTTTTTCCAATGGCAATCAAACCTTGTTTCCACATTTGTCCATTCCATCTTTATTCCCATATTCTCCTACTTTAAAATATTTTTGAATTGATTAACTTGTCCTCGTTCTGATATAATTGAAATAATGCGAACTGGACGTTGAACTCTTAACTAATCCATCAATCTAACACTAGTACTCTTGGTTCCTGTCACGGGCTCAACATACATGAACTCGAGGTTCTCTGAGATCTGAATACTCCTCCACTAAAGATTGCTAAAACATGTCCAAATGGAGAAAAGTTCGATATCAGGGTTACTGAGAGATATAATGTAAAACGTTGCAATTCGAATAATTGAAAATCTGTATTGAAAGTTTATCCCATTTGCCATCTACAGAATGATTTCCAATGAACTCCAAAACAATAATTCAAAACACAACGCCATTATAGATCACACAAGAAGAAATATATATAAATAGATAAAGACTGAACAAAATGCAAACGCCACAAAATTGGCAGTAACAGTGTTTACCCTTAAAACAAATTATTGTCAGGAAAGTGTCGATTTGTTCTGCTGTGCACACTGCAGTTGAAAATTAAAGTATGATACAACGGCAGTAGAATACCGAAGGAACAAAGGAGGGAAATCCACAAAAATCGAAGTCCAAAGACATGGCCAAAACGAGAACACAGAAAACAATGGCGCCAGACACAAAACAAAGACGTTAGACAGACACAAAGCACGGAAATAGAAATCACAACATTCAAAACAAAGACACTCACAGTGTGAACTCCAGTGAAACTGAGAGTGACATCAGGTGCTCCGGAAGGGTAAGCATGTCCTGCTCTGTTAACAGCACCCGTCACACTGTGAGTGAGTCGATCCAGGAAAATGTCAAAGTCGGTAGTCAAATCCGGGAAGACGTGAATCTAGCTGAAAATGTCCACTTTCATTTGAGATACTGACACGTCATATCAATGATGTTATGGTGACGGCCATAGAATTTCTTGAGGGATGAAATTAACATAGGTTGAACAAATCCCTGACTAAGCAGCTTTTGGGGACAGTGTTTTTGCTCTGTTCAAAAAATCACTACAAACTACACGCTCGACAGTAACGAATCAACTGTGAAATGTACACCATAGGCTGGAGAGGTAGGTATATTGCTGCAAAGAAAGGGGAAAGTTCAAAATTGGGAAATTAAAATCATCACGCTTATCATATAGCTTAGATTTCAAACGTCCATCTTCGTCAATATACAATAAAAAATCTAGGTACGAAGCTGAAGTAGGTGTTTCAGTTGTTTCTTTAATCTCAAGCTCATTGGGATAGATATGATGTAAATACTTCTTAAATTTAGGATTATTAAGAGAGAGTTCATCGTCTATGTAGCGGAAGCTGAAATTAAAGGACTGGGCTAAATGTTTTTTGTTTTCTTTGAATAAGCCCTTGTAAAAACTTGGCCTCGTACGAGTAAAGGAAAAGGTCTGCTAAAAGCGGCGCACAGTTGGTTCCCATGGGAACCCCTATTGTCTGTTGGAAAATACGACCTACGAATTCGACAAAAATATTGTCGATCAAAAATTCTAACATTTTGATTACGTCAGTCTCAGTGTACTTCTTGTTTGAATCAGTGTGGTTTTTAACAAAATATGTCTTGTCTTTCCCTATAACTAAATAGGTGTATCTGCGGTCTCTATTTTTAATGCAGAAACATTGATGTATTAAATCTGCAATTACTGTCTTCAGTTTATTGTGTGGAAGGGTTGTATATAAAGAGTAGAAAAGTCAAAAGTTTGAATGCTATGGCAATAGGTAAGACTGGTTGAGGATAGCTGTTCAAGGAGATCTTTGGAATTTTTAAGAATACACATTTGATTCACACCGCTCGTGGAGTAAGCTTTATTACAGTAATTTTTCAAGCCATCTCTGACTGTGGTCAACAAAGTAGTGAGAAGCTGTGAAGGAGGTTTAGTGGTGCATCTTGAAGACCCGACAATGAATCTCTGTTTGTATGGATTCTTGTGTAGTTTAGGTACCCAGTAGATGTAAGGGAGTTGATATGATTAATCTTGTAGAAAACTGAGAATCTACTTCAAAATTTAGGTATTTTGTTTGAAAGATGTGTCAAACCATTGGGGGAATATAATTTTATGCTGGCTTCAGTTAATTATAAAACCAAGCAATGAAAGTGTTGTCCTGTTGATGCTTTATCTCTGTATTTATTGTCATTTTGTCTCATATACATTTATTCCATATTCTTCTAATTTTGTTCACTCCAGATGGTAGTTTTATCCTTTTGAAAATGATAGAGACGTGGAGATATAACGATTGTTAGATTTTATCTGCACTGATGAGACATAATTTGTCGAAATGCGCATATGCAGAAAGTAAATTCACAGTGACTTCGGTATTTAGTTAATTGGACAGTAGTAATCATCATATTTGAAGCGACCATAGTTTTCAATACACGGTAAAAGTTTTTTTCAGGACATTGATGGTCCTTTATTTTCCTGTTTCTTGGGGAAATGATGGTAATCCCACGTGGGTAATCCTAAGAGTTAGTTTAATGAAAGGACGTTGTCTATGGCATTGAAATTGGCTGAAGAAGCAAAGACGTTTAATTATTTTAAAAGTATTATTTAATTTATCAAAACTTCTGAGTCTTTGAGTCTTTGGTTGCCTTTCCTAGCGTATATTTGACACTCTGCATCTGTCCGTTGAATAAAAAAGTGACCCCTGTAAAATAATTAAAAGATTGATTGATTAGTTAGAGTTTAACGTCCAATGAGCAATATTTCAGCTATATCAGGACGAGAACAAGTTAATCAATTCAAAAAATTGAAAGTATCAGAAGAAAGAAATAAAGGTGGAAGGGACAACCTGGGCAACGACTTTTGACTGCCACTGGAAAATTGGAGAAATGGGTAGGGGCAGGAAATTTAGCCTTCCATACGACACCCAGTGCGTCTGCTCTCTTTAGAGAAATATAGAAGGGGTCTTTATACTGCATGGAGCGTGGCGTTTCTCCACACAGTTTGGCTACAATGGTTCGCGGTCAGGCTTTCCGTATTATGACCTAACTACCCCGCATAGACAGGGCACACCCTATCCACCACCTGGGGACGCGCCCGGCAGCAATAATTAAAAGAAGGATAGCAATAAATATCAAATGTAATCAAAACCAAGCTTTAATTTAATGATATATCCGAAAGTAGCAAACACATTTTACATTTTCTGTACACTTTATGTACCTTAACAATACCCCGTATCATAACCAATCCACCGAATCATAACGTGTAACATTGACAGAATTTAGATAAAAATCACACGCAATACATACATAAATGCAGCAAACTCATTCTATAAATCATTAAACATCCCTCCCAAAACGTTTTTAATTGTGGTACTGTGGTATACCTTGATCAATTACGCACTCACTCACATTCTCCGATTTCTTGAAAACGCCAAGTGATTTAAGTAATTATAAAAATAATAGATCGACTTACCTGTTGAAGCGGCGTGTTAGTATCCTCGGAATCGTAACCGGAAATTCCCCAAAACATCTATATTGCATAACCGAAAGTTATGATTTTGGAGATAGGTAGCCGTGCGTTTTATGCCTGGACGAGTCGGCCAGTGGATCAGAGGCTGTCATATACCCATTATCACCATCTGTTGTCCTAATTCAATCACACGCGTATTTGTTTTCAACACAAGAAAGAACATTAGTACATTAAGCACACAATGCAGGCAACTCAAACAAAAAGCTCAAATTTAAACAAACGAATGGAGCACAATGAACTCCATCTTTGCTAACCAAGGGTTACTATTCGCTCCTCTTATCTTCACTCTTGGCAGATCAAGCTGGATTTCTGTAGTCCCAAATCCACGTTCCCTGCAGCCATCAATTAGCTTATAAACAGATTTCAAATATATATCATTACAATAAAACTTGAAATATGGTGTTAATTGTTTTTTCTTTTTGCGAAAATTCCACGAATTTATAATCATTCTTTACTTTTGAATGGTTATTTCCTTGTAGTTTAATATATTGTTAATTATCGTATTATGAGATGCAATAAATAATCTTTAATTATAACAATAAATCATACTGAAACTCTTACTTCAAAGGGAGATAATTTGAAACTGATATTTCACAAATTGTGGCTCAATCCGCCAAGAGTGAAGAGGAGAGGAGCGGGTCGTAACCCTTGGCTAGCGAAGATGAATGCACTCTTGGCTAGCGAAGATGAATGAACTCTAACTTTAAATATTTTTCTTTTAGCTTTAAAACAAAATATCTAGAAACGTGGCAAAAAGAATGCCGTGAAAAAACATTTTTAACTTGAAAACAAAATTTAGGAATATACACATGACAGGAAGGAAAATGAAATTGATTAGATATATTTTATACAATATATAATTATGAATAAAGAAACTGCAAATGTTTGAATGAAGCAAGAAAAGATATAGGAACATTCGGGTAATGAAATTAAATGCATTAGATTTATTTCAAAGAATATTTCATTATAAAATAAAGGAATTGCAGAAATATTGATGCATCAAGTAAAGATATAGGAACATTTAAGAGATAAAATGAAATGCAATAGATTTATTTTTTTAGAATATATAATTATAACATATAGAAACTGCAGAAGTATTGATGCAGCGGATAAAGATATAGCAACATTTAAGAAATAAAGTGAAATATAGTACATTTATTTTAAAGAATATAAAGAAATATTGATGCAGGAAGCAAGGTATAGCAACATTTAAGAATGAAATTGAAAACAAAATTTACAGCATGGATTGGGCGAAATATGAAGTTTCACATTTTTCAGTCAATTATGACGTCACATGGGAAAAGCTTTCAAATGTCTTTTTCGACCTAAAAAATCAAGCCTTCCCTGTATCCGGCTTTTCAGTTTTCTAACGTGAAAGTCGGATCAACCATGAAAAAATGTGTTATATACCTTAAACTTGATCCTGTTAATGAAAAAATAAGGAACAAAAATCATATCTAATCCAAACCATACTTGAAATAATCTGCCGAAATAATTCTTGAATTTGTTCAATTGCTTATTTCTTGTCATTTCAATGAAATGTCAGTGACAAGTTACAAGACTGAACATTACAGTGTGGACACGACAATGAGTGAAGAGTTTACACCATTTGTAATACCATATTCGGTTCGACATCAGCTGATGGGTGGTTAGCTACATAGCCGTAGAACCGTTCTGCAGATAATGGTTTGAATAAAGTACCAAGACATGCGTTGTGTGAGAAAGTTAATTCCGAAAAGAAATAGTTGTTTGCAACAACCATAAAGTCAACACGAACATGTATTATTCGAAGTATGGAGGCTATGGTCTCAGCATGTTGTACCAATTCCGTTACAAACACTGGTTTCCTAAGGATACTAGGTCGGGGTTTTTGGTTAACAGTTACATTTATATTTAACCGATGCCAATCAGCTGTGTAGTAATCTCGTTTTTCTCCAATAAATCGTGTTGACGCAACTTCAATAAAATAGGCCTTGCCATGGAATGTTAAAATTTTGTAATCTATTAGTACTGAAGAATTGCCTAAGATCTCTTCGAATATACACATTGGTTTTATATCCCTATAATATAGCTCTCCAGCATATTTATAGTAATTTACTTTCAACCATAAGGAGCAAAGCTTTCTTAAAAATTGAAGAGTGCTCATCTGATTTCTTTTCAAACAGGGTCCCTTCACGCATTCAATTTTATCAGTGTTTGCTATAGCGATTCCACCACTTAAATGTGTTGCTTTAAATACATATTCTTTTGGCAAACTTAGGAGCAAATTTGCGTCAATGGTTTCAGAATTTGATATATATGCATATTCTTTAGCCACTTTCATTGTAGGAATAATTTTCCGAATGAGAATTTTCATCAGATGTTTATCAGCGTAATCTGTGTAGGATAAATTCTTTGTTTGATGATTACGACACCATTTACCAAATCCTATTTTCGAATTGTAAATGTCACGTTTACTAACGCGACTTGATAATGATATCGGAAATATCACGTTCATTAAAATAACCACAGAAACGCTAATAATTAATACTTTAAAGACGATTTTTGACATGTTCACCAATCTCTTCAAATATTTAATCGCATTTGAAGTAACGTTGAATATAAATGCATAAAAGTAACATGCTGACAGATGTTAACATTGATCAGTCCTGATTTGTTTTATATGATACACGTACGACTGCACAAATAATCATGGTTAATACCCATGTTGTCATGATGAAATAAGCCTTCTTTAGAATCGAAGATTAATTTTAGTTTTAATCTTTCCACAAATACAAATGTTCATTTGTAGAAAAAAGGGGTGTCATCCGGTATTCCGAAGAGTAAGCATAATTTGCCAATCTGCTTCGTGCGTAATACCTGACGAAAATTACGTTTATATATGAAAAAGAAAGGAAATGGGGTAAATGTCAAGGAGACAACATCCCATATCCAGGTTAAAACGACCCAAAACAAAGAATCTAGGGATCACCGTACGGTCTTCAACACAGTGAGGAACCTCACACCATATAGCAAGCCCTAAATGGCCCCCCAAAAAGTAAAAAAGTGAATAAATCAATGGAAACAAACCACATCCAATAACCCAAATGCTTATTTTTGAAGGACCCCACTGGAAATAAACCGGAAGGTTTTCATGGGTTATCCTTGGTTGACGAGATCAATACAAGTTTTATTGTAATGATAGATGTTTAAGGTAAAAGGTTAATATGTTTTAAATTATATATGACATTTTAATTACGATCTTTAATAACGATCTTAACATGTTGATTTTTAACCTAAATATATTTTACCCTTTACCTTTGCCCTGTCATTAAAAGTTCGGTATTTTGTCATATTCGGTACGTACGTTTTTGTTTTAGTCCAGCAATTAATGGAATGGTATTTTTTTAACATGAGATAGAAACTTGAAAATGACTTAAGCAAGTTTGAAGGTTACGACAACTTGAATATAGCTCCGACATATAAATAGGGGTAGACATAATATGCAAAATCACAAAAAGAAAGTAAGACAAAAAGTCGAAAAAGACGTTAACTAGTATTTAAACAAAAATCGTTTCAATCATTTTAAGGCGGATTTGGCGTATTAATAAGGTTGGATTGATTGATTGATGTTTTACGCCAACTTCAGCAATATTTCAGCTATATTGTGGCGAGAACTGTTAAGTAAGTTGAACAATTATGATAAACATATTAAATATCAATATAAAATCATTAAAGCTTTTTACAAGTAAAGAGTATAAAATATAAAAAATATAAAAAAACATTATAGGAACAAGTGATGACCCTAAAAGATGTCTCGCCTGTCCCTGCTGGACTCTAAATTGATGTGAAATCTAAGTGAACTAATCAGAAAAGTGAACATGCTCACTAGAGTGTGAAATTGAAGTCAAGGACAAAAGTCACCTGCCAGACTGACATGTACTACCCAAGACCAACCTACATACCAAATAT